>JAUIRK010001052.1:3000000-3228077 GCA_030549495.1 Nectonema munidae
TTTTTAACTCTTCAAAATGCTTACAACGCATCGATGAGAAAATCAGAGAATTATGGCAGTCTTCTTTTTTATCCGAATAAAGTCTCGAACGTAGTAGGGAATCATAGCTTGAACATATCAAAATTCCCATGAAGCATAGCATTACATCACTTCAGAGAAAAGTTTTTCCGTAGAGCATACCTGTTTGACATCTTAACAAACATATCTATGCTTTCGATGTTCAAGAATAAAGCAAAAATTTGAAGAAGTTGGTCAAAAAAAGCGTCCGGGGTTGTATGAAAAGTCTTTTTTCAAAGATTTGGAAATGTTAACAGCGCCCCTTTCAACACTCTTCACTCTTTTGCGGGGATCTCCTGAGACCTCATCAGACACCACGGAGCAAGTGTTTACAGCAGGTTCAATGAACACCTTTGTATTAAATGTCTCTTCATCAATCAAATTAAGTATATTGGATATTTTAAAATTCTGAAATAAAAGTTTATACAATGAATATTAAACCTTTCTGTTTTTTGAGTATGATTATCAATTAAAATTGTTAATTCCAACTATATTAAAAAACAATATATATATACTAGATAGCTATATTATAAAACTTATACAACTTGGTTCCCTCATTCGTCTCTCGCTTTGCTCGAGACATTGTATAAATGGTCGTATGTAAATTAAAAACACTAACTTAAAACTAAAAGTAACTATCTCTAACTTTAAACGTATAACTCTATAAAAATATCTATATAAATCTTAAAAATACCCGCTCCAATTTAATTTTTAGTTAAGCTTTTATTAGAAATGGTATAAATCTTATACGTATTCCCGCTCCCACCAAATTTGTAAAACGGCTTTTTATTGATTAGAATACAAACTATAACGAGATATCTATAATTAAAGATTTTGTTAGATATCCCCGTTTCAAGTAAATTTTAGTTATCTTTGTATATAAATTTTAATGTTTGTAATTTGAATTTATTATTTGAATACCTCTTAATTAGGTTTTTTCTTTCTTTTTTAGATCATTTTTTGACAATCAATAGTTTAGTGTAATTAATTTTTATGTTTTATTAGATAAATTATTTTTTGCTTATTAGTTAGCATGTTGGTAAAATTAATTAACTAGTCATTAGTAAAATTGTTTGTCTGTCCATTAGTTAGAATCGTTATTCATTAGTTAATGAATAAGTTTTTATAGATACTTTATTTATTGTTAAATCGATAATTTATTTTGTAGTTACTTTCTATTTTTAAATATTTATTTGTTAATAAGTTAACATGTTATGTTTGAGTCAAATTTTAAGAATTATACATTTAAGAATTATTGTTATTACAAAGAATTAAAACCAAGGTACTCTTAATTTGTAAAAAATTTGTGTCTTACCATTGCAGACAAAATAAGGAGAAAGTATTAACTTAAAAAACTGAATAAAAGGAAGTCAGCAATTTTGTTCCGAAAAACACTGTGATTACTGTGACGACAAGTAAAGTGAAACGAAAATGAGCAAAACTCCTTACGGCAAGCGGCTATTCCTCGCCAAGAGACATTTCTCGCCATCCACATTAGGAGATGGATGAGATATAGTGATGAATTATACATTTTTCTTTCTTTTGATCGTGCCGCTTTCACACTACCACTCGATTTCTTGCCACATGATAGTATTATTTTTCTCATCACTTCTCACTCGTTTCTTTCGCAACTAATATTTTCCTTATCCCTTCTCTCTCGTGTCTCTCGCAACTATTATTTTTCTCATCACTTCTTATACTTTTTAATATAACAAGCCTTTGTTTAACTTTATTTGTTTACAACTTGGCAAACTAAAAAATTTATTTACAATAATTAAATTTTATCATAGGTAAGTTTTTTTTGATAAATAAAATTTTTTCAACTTTGTCTCCTAGAAGTCTTTTTCTTTTATTGGTATAAATGTTTCCAGCAGTACTGAAAAGCTGTTCGCTTTGCACGGTGCTAGGAGGACAAACGAGATATTGGAATGCAATTTTTGATAAAAATGGATACTGTTTTTCTTTAATTCTCCACCAATCCAAACTATGTATAGTTGTACCATTGATTCTTTTCTCTTTTTGATATCTCATTATTTCTCCACCACAAACATTATCTTCGTTTTCTTGTTCATTTTCTTCTTCACTATCAGAATTTAACATAGAATTCATCACTTCATTTATGGTAGTAAAATTTTCATTAATACTTTTTTTCATCTTTTTACAGCTTGGCATTTGAGATTGATTATCTTCTTTATCTTCATATAAATTAAAGAGGAAATTCTTCACATTACTTGTTATTTCAGAGACAGTAAAAAATTTACTTTTAAATCTTGGATCAAGAAAAGTAGCTACGGTGTAAAATTCTTCATTTTCAATTTCACCAAATCTAACTTTGATTTCAGAATTCATCTTTTCTTTCATTACATGAATAATTTTCGTTATATCTTTATCTTGATTAAAATTGGTAATTTTTTCATATTCATCTTCTTCTTCCTCATGTACCCATATTTTTTCTCCAGTATTTTGATATGTTAATGTTTTTTTCAAGGCAACAATATTGGGGATAACTTCTGAAATTGAAGATGATGTGTAGCTGAGTTTTTTTGTTATTTCCTCATATGGATCCAAGACGTCAACTATTTTTTCCATTAAAAGCCACTCAAAGTTGTTTATCTGCTTAACTTTAACATTTGTAGCACTATAAACACATAACGAATCTTTTACTTCGAGTAAAAGATTAAAAAAATTGAAAAAATTGAATCTATCGAGAGTTTTTACTTCTGTTTGTATTGTTGCTCTTTCATTTTCTCTTTAGATTGCAATGCCGTATATGAGGAGGCATATTGCAATTTTTATTCTCTAAATTTTTTTCCTATCAATTCTACCTCTTTGCAGTGTTACATAATTAACTAGACTGTGAAGCAGTACGCTACACTAACACATTACACTAAATTGGATATATCGCTTGCGACTCATCTAACGCAATGACATCTCTCAAATAAATCCGAGTAACTTAATACTTTGTTATCTATAAATTTGCATCTAATATGCTGTACTATTTGACTTAGGTAATGTAAAACAGGTATTAGAATCTTATTGCGGATGCGGATCCGGATCCGGATTTCAACATCAAAAGAATCCGCGGATGAGGATGCGGAGCGGATGTTTGTTTTTTAGCGGATGATCCGCATATGAGGATGCGGATGCGGATATCCGATACATCTCTAAACACAAAAGTTCAACAGAATTATTAATTTACTCGTTCTTATATTATATGGATCCTTTAATCAAAAGTTTGACGTTAACGATGTCTTGTCATATTTCAGTTCTATACTCTACATTGGTCAATCAAAAAACGAATCTATTAACATAAAGTTCTAGCAGAGCATTGTGAAGAACTTTTCTGAAGGCGTCAATTTCTAGAGGCATGTTTCACCTCATACACACTTTTATTTGATATTAGAAGCCAAAGAAATTGTGGAGCTAAAATTTCTCCGATTGAACACATACATGACCATTTTTATCACATTTTTTCATTGTATTATAATTCCACAGATTATGTAACTTTAGACGAGCAGTTTGTGAATTTCGAGGGGGTTCTCTGGTAAAAATATATGATCCCTCCAAACCCGGTAGATACGGGATCAAACTCTACCATTTTAGAGACGCTAGAAATTATTATATTTTGAAACCTGAAAAATATGTTTCAGGTTTAGAGAATTATATGTTTTATATCAACTCCTCTGGACTATTTGAGCAAGTATATATATGTATATGCAATGAGTGATGGAGTTGTCTTTTTTTGTATCGATTAACGTCCAACGATTCATATATGATACATCAAATCCTGCAAATTCTTGTGCATTTCTTCCTCAATATATTTCAATGTAGAAAGCTTAAGTAAAGTGTTGACAGTTATTTAATTGGAATGAAACAGTTTGACATTTGTTTATAAATAGAAACTGAAGTAGTAAAAGAAGTGGTCCAGATATTAGAACTACTTCATATAAAAATTTACAAATTTTTTTTCAACTGAAAAAATTTTATTTTATCAAATTATAATTTTTAGTAACACATTGATGGACCTAGATTTTTTTAAGTCAGCTGTTTTTGTAGATATTTGACATAAAATGTGCGATTCATGCATGCATCGCTGATCGCAAACGTAATATTAGACTAATGTATTGTATGATGCACTGGCGGAGGCCTAGCCCCCCACCCCCTATAAAGAATGTCTTCAGAAATTCCCCTTACTGATTTTGCTTTTTCCTAAAGCATCAAGACTTGTATGATAGTGGATTACGTTAATAAATGATTTATTTTATCATTATAAAAGTTATAATGATCTTAAGATATACCATAATAAAAAAGCTACCAAGACGATGAATTTTAAGAAACTAGTCAATTTCTGATGATTGATAATGAGAATATGTTGCTTATATGATGTTTAAAGATGTTTATAGAGCAGTCATTTTCAACTTTTTTTTTTTAACAAAGAGCCAATTTAGAAACCAATAATGCAAAAAATCTTCCTTTTCAAGAAAATATTGTTTTTTTATAAAACAAATAGATTGAAATATTATTATTCTTGTTATCATATTTTCATAAAATTTATTTGGATCTTAACATTTTTACATCATTCCTCACTTAAATCCAGCATAGAGAAGTTGCAACTCTTGATATCACTTCCCTGCACTAAAATGTGAAAAGATGTGCTCACATGTGTATGTAGTTGAATTAAAAAATTTCAACCATGTACCTTACTGACTCAAATCATCTTATCTTCAGAATGCCAAAACTAAAATAAAAAATGAAAATAAAAGGATAATGCTGTTGTTTATATCGAGAAAGCATGTTTACACCGCTTTGTTCTAACTATGATCGCTTGGATCCTATTCAGATGTTATGTGGATTATCTCTATCTTATTTCTACATATTCCTGGGTATATGAAATGTTTGTTCAAATATACTATTTTAATATGAATGTTAAAATATTGTTCTGGAATTAACTAACTTTTCTTTATTTTTCTGATAAAAAGAATTTTCTATACTTTGTGATTACTAGGGAATTAATGAAGGTACAATAAATTTTTTCCCGTGTGTAATTTTATTTTTACCGAAAAATGATGTAAAATTTTTAATCATATGTAGTATTAAAAATATATTTGATAAGGCATAAATCATCTGATTCTTTATGTATATAAACTAATGGCACATCTATCTTTATCAATCTTTTTTAGGAAATTAAATCTTAAAAAAATATTTTTATTCCTGGATAAAAAATAACTGAAGGCTTCTTTTCTCTCAAATTACTGAAGTTTAATCTTTTAAAAACGAAATATATTTTTACTTAATGAAAAAGTTAATTAATAAATTAAGTTCATATTAATGTAGAAATATTTATCTTTTATGAACACCAAAACTTTTACTTGCAAATATTTAATGCAATAACTTATTTGAAATCTGCAGTGTACATATTTTGTTATTGGGAAAAAATTATGAGATATTGGTTAGAAATTCTCCAAAAATCGGGATTAATTTCATCTGAACAGACATATCTATTGGCAGTGATCGCATGTGAATAAATCATGTTGAGGCCTTAATACTGCAAACTTATACTGAATGCGCTAAATCATTTTTCAAAACGAATCAAATCTTTCATGGTATCGTTCCATCACTAATTCAAAGTCATAGCGAATTTTATCAGTGTCTGATGTTATTTTCCTTTTTTTTTATGAAAACGAGGGCCGGGGAGTCGGAGGGAAAATATCCGACTTCTACTCTAGATACTTAAAAACTTAATAAATTTAACACAAACTCTTCTATTCCGACTTTAAAGAAGGGTCACTCCATATCAGGATTGGATCTAATAACTTTTTTCGAGTCTGAAATACAATTACAAATACTTTCGCCACCAAATTTTGAAATACAATACAAATACTTCTGCCATCAAAACCAAAAATACAAATACATTTATTAATTTGAAAATACAATCACAAATACTTTTTTTATAAACTTAAAGATGCTTGTACAAACATTCGTATCCATGGGCGGATCTAGAAATTGGCATTAGGGGGGGGGGCGGATTTTACTAAACAAGAACTCAAATTTCAAGCATATAAATTTAAGCTCTTTAAAACAAAAAGAAGTATGAGAGTATTAAAACGATCCTCATTCATTGAACGGCGAAGTGAATTGATGTGGTAAAACTTGATGTGTTTAAATAATATATTTACAAAAAAAATTAATATAAAATTATTAAGTGTCACGCTTAACTACGATTGAAACATAAAAAACTTTTTAGGGCTTCTCACTTTAGAGAAAGATTAAATCTAAAAAACGAGTTGCAGAAATCATCATAATATTTGAGTTCTACGAAGAGAATTAGATCAAGAAAAATTTTCAAGCACTTGGCAATGCAATTTTAGGGGGGGGGGGGGCTACGCCAGTTCCGCCTCCCTTTAAATCCGCCAGTGGTATCTAAATATAAACAATGACACACGTGATTTTTTCATGTACACTATACAATATGACCAATTTTAAAGCAATAATTTCAATACTTAAGCGAGTCCGACTCCTATCCCTTTGAAATCTCCTACTCCCACTCCCACACCCTTATAAAAACTTGATAGTCATTCTATTCCGTATCACTTCCCTAAGTGACAAACTTAAAAAAAGGAAATGTGAACTTTCATATAAATTAAGAAAATACTTCTAATAAACCTGTTCTACCCTCTGCTATTTCTAAATTTAACTATTTATATGTACTTACAGTTTATTGAAAACTAATATTTATTATCTTTGTGCAGTAAATATGATAATGTTTTGTTAAGTTCGAAGAATATTTTCTATTTCTTTAAATAATTTCTAGGTAAGACTTTGATTTCAAATGACGGTGCTACAATATTGAAAAAGATTGATATTGTACATCCTGCTGCGAAGATCTTATTAGATGTAGCTAAAAGTCAAGATGATGAGGTATTTTTTTTTAAAATGATCCCTATTTCTAATACTAATTGGTCACCCGAATAAGAATCCTCAGCCTAAGAGGGTGCTAGATGATAGATAGTTCAGTGTTTCTGGGATTGTAATCTAACCAAAATATATCATTTTAAAAAAATACACATTCTTTTTAAGAGTTAGTATCAGGATTTCAGATTTGGAAGACTAAAAGTCTTCACCTTCAACACTTTTACCTGCATTTTATTTAGAAATATTTTGTCAAGTATATAGAAAATAGTGCAGGAATGATGGTTTAATACTTAGAGAAATAAAGTAATTTTTTTTAGATTAAAAAAGAATATATACTTTATTTTATACTGAGAATTTAATAAATATTTCAAAATTATGTGAAATTGAGGTCGATGACTTGAACTTTTATCTGATTTCTCCTATCAAATAAGGTAGGTATTCAAATTTTCCAAGAGTAAATTTTTTTTTAACAAATATGGAAATTAAAAATATAGATATGATTCGCGCTTTCAATTCTTTATACATAAGACTTTTATATGTATATTTTCTATATATGTGTTTTCTAATATATATGACAAAAACAGTGTAATAAATAAATAAATATTTTTTTTCTACATTTTGTCAATTATGTGTTGTGTCGACATTCTTTCCACTTTTTCAGTGTTGCCAACTATTTTTCAGACTTTATATCCAAATTTGTCTAAAAGAACATCTAAAAATATCTAAAAAAGAAGAATGAGCTCTATCATTTTGCGTGGGCTTTTATAGTCAGGCCCATAGCGTCCACCATTTGGTGGGAATTCTCATCTGTTAATCGAATTTCGATTAACAGACAGTTAATATCCGTCTGCGCCCGCCTTGCTGACGCGAGGGAGGGTGCTAACTGCTTTGTAGAAGCCGCTATTAGTAGGTAGGTAGGTAACGCTCCGCTTCCCGACACCCCTCCACCGGTAGGTCCAACTGGACCCATCGAGGTAGGTGCCGGGAGACTAGGCAGGGGTGGTTCCCTTCTTCCCCCTTGCGTAGACGTGGGTAGGGCCCCCCGCCTACCTGATAGTTTGAAGGTGAGGATCCTCTGGGGGGACCTCGCCGACGCCTGCGCTTGGGAGGGGGCCTCATCAGTTTCCCTGAGGGGGATCAAGTTCCGGCGGGCTAACCACGGTGCCGGCACCCTCATCCCCCCGGGCAGGGGTCCCCTCGTACATAGATAATATGTCGAAGGGCCCCATGCTGCCTCCCACTATGGCAGCCGCCGTGGGCAGGAGGCAGCCCACATTGTCCAAATGCTTAAGGGCATCCCTCCGCACCATTGCCCACGGCGCTTGACCAAAGGCGCCGTAGCTAATGTGCGGAGCTAGAGTCTGGTCAGCTTGCCAGGAATAAGATTTGATGACCCCAGGATGGTACACGTTTAAGTCAGCGAAGTAATCACCTTCTGTCAGGGCAGGTCCCCCTTCTAACCCACCTGAATGGGAGTGCGCGGAGTAAGCCCTACCCCATGTGCGAAATACCAATGGGTAAGGTGACCGGCGTGCCCAAAATTGGCTAAACGCGTTCAAAAGAGACACCCCATACGGAATGAATTTCCACGGAGTGTTTGTTGTGCCATCTCGTATTGCCTGATAGCCCCGGTCCCCCATGTCCGCGTACCAGTCGGCCTAATTCCCGTTGGGGGTAATCTCTTCCCTAACACAAATTTTAACGTTAGCCTCGTAGAGGCCCCAGGCAGCTGGCCATACAGCCAATGCCCATGCAGCGCAGAGTGGGTTTATCACGTACGGAATACGCCACCCCCATTCTCCGGCCCACTGTGTATCAGCGCTCACGTCGCCGATTTGAACAAAATTTGAGTTTCACGCATCCTGGAAGAAGCTAGTGGGACTGATCACCAACTCAGAAATATTAGATATCTCTGAGCAAGCGATTCGGAAAATCAAGGGACACTTAGATTTGACTTTTGTAGACATAAACAATGTCTGCCCCACGCCTATTAGTCCTCTGCCCCCCCCCCCCCCCCCGCATTCCGGCAATATTATTGATTTCCTGGCCTCCTAAGTTGTTAGTGTGCAAAGCTAGGCCCACCCCGAGAGATACAATAGAGGCAAGCGCCGCCATAGCGTCTCGGTGGTATGCCATATCCTGGCTCGCAAGAGGGGCAAAGTCTGCCGCCAGGTATTGCACTTTTTCGAACGGAGGCGCAACTTTCAGCCACCTCCACAGCGGGTTATGGTCACGAGGAGCCGCCCAATGAAGAGTGGCAGCTCGTTCTATCGTGGGGAGATACCACGTGGGTCTACCTCGCACTCCCCTCCAAACTTGGTTGGCGATGACAGCGGCTTTAGTATAACCCCGGACCGCCATAGCTTCTTCACCGCGAGTGGCAGCCAACTGTATCAACGTGGCCCGCATTTCCTCTGCGGTGAAGTCGGAAATAGCAACCGCTCCTGGGTCTTGGGAATAATAGATAGCTATAGGCATACTGGGCCAGACCGTCTTGTTGGTTCTGGGGCGCGGCTGATCGTCTGGTTCTGTCATAGCCTTGCCTGCTCGAGAAATATGCCGCAGACAGTTGACCTGTCTGGCCGTAAAGTCCCTTGCAAGCACGACTATCCTACGATTTTGGATGTCAGCCTCCAGTAAGTTTGCAATGTTGTTTTCATCACCCCAGATTCGGACGAAGAAATCATCGGCCCCCACAGCCCTCCAATTAATTGGGTACCCGGTATGGGTCGCTGCCCACTCGTCAATCATGCGGCGCATCTCTGCAAGCCCCCAGGCTTTAGCATAAAGGGAGGAGGTGTCCGTTCGCTCCCGAGATAACAGCATATTGGCGGCAAAGGGGAGGCATTTATTATATGGTACGTTGATTTCCGCGCTAAGCGCCCCCGCTACTGCCCTTGCGCTTATATTGTTGGCATCTTGCATGTATGCTTGGATACATGACAGGCTCATGGCTTCTTCAGCGATGGCGTATTGCGTGGATATATTGAAATCAGGGGAATCGGCATTGATCCATTTTGTGAACACGCCGAGCATTTGCTGCTCCCTTGATGCCCCCCACTGATCGTTTACAGCAACAATGCTGCTTACCCATAGGGTTAGCTGATCAGTGGGTACTCTAATTATGTCTTGGTTTTCTATCAATATGCCTGCTAATTTCCGGTTTACGTTCTGCTCAATGTCGAAGGCGATTAGCTTTAAGCAGGTAGTTCCTGCCCCTTCTCCTTCGATAGAGTGATCTCCAAAGTGGATTCGAGTAGCGGATTGATATGTGGGAAGGCGAAAGGTGGTAACCTCATCCCCTAGCCCAGCTCTCTTCCCCCGGCGTCTTCGCTTACGTTTAGACTGCCCGGAAAGGGGAGGTGGAGTCGAAGGCATAACAATTGGCCTTTGAGGCACATCAGAAATCTCAAAAGGACCAGTCAGTTGACCGACCGTCCTGTGTTTTGGTTTATAGGCAACCATCCTATTTAGGATGCTGGGCATGGGGCAGCAGGAGAATGCGTCCCAGAAGGAGCGCTTTCGAGCGGGGACCTCCCACTCAACTGAACTTGGGCGATCTGGGAGGTGAAGCCATACGACTTCTGTCCATGATTTGCCTTTATCCACACCCTCAGGAGAAATTTGGGCCAATCTGTTTTCTATATCCAATAAGATGGCAGCGCGGCACGAACACCTGATGTACCCTGGTAGTGATGGTACGACTAAATCCATGTACCTCCCTGCTGCTATCCTGGCCCAACTCGGGACCATAAGCCCCGAACTGGCCACTCTGGCTACACAGTCACAGTCGTCCAAGTGTGGCTCTGCCGCACTAGACATCCAGCGCATATCTTCCATCCCAGTTATGGATTGGGCAGTGTCACATCCTCCAAGTAACGGCACAGACACGGGGGTGCCTGTCACCGGTTTTCTCATCCTCCTCGCCCATCCGACGCGGACGCCAGCTTGGGCGATTCTTAAATAATTATTGCCACTAATCGCTTCCCCCAGTGCGTGGCCACTGGTAGTAGTGCCGCTTGTCTCTTCCTCCAGCGCACGGCCGCTGGCTGTGTTAAATTGGGTGATTTTGCTCATTTCTTTAGTTGTGCTCTAAAGAGAAAACAAACCTATTATAGATAATTTGACATAAAAATTATTCAGTTTTTTGAAATAAAAAAAACAATACATACAAAGCTTTTTATTTAAAAATAAAAAAACATTAGAAGGAAAACGCCATCAAAATAAAGTTGGAAAAACTGAGTTCAATTTCTCGTAGAGGCCCCAGGCAGCTGGCCATACAGCCAATGCCCATGCAGCGCAGAGTGGGTTTATCACGTACGGAATACGCCACCCCCATTCTCCGGCCCACTGTGTATCAGCGCTCACGTCGCCGATTTGAACAAAATTTGAGTTTCACGCATCCTGGAAGAAGCCAGTGGGACTGATCACCAACTCAGAAATATTAGATATCTCTGAGCAAGCGATTCGGAAAATCAAGGGACACTTAGATTTGACTTTTGTAGACATAAACAATGTCTGCCCCACGCCTATTAGTCCTCTGCCTGCCCCCCCCCGCATTCCGGCAATATTATTGATTTCCTGGCCTCCTAAGTTGTTAGTGTGCAAAGCTAGGCCCACCCCAAGAGATACAATAGAGGCAAGCGCCGCCATAGCGTCTCGGTGGTATGCCATATCCTGGCTCGCAAGAGGGGCAAAGTCTGCCGCCAGGTATTGCGTTTTTTCGAACGGAGGCGCAACTTTCAGCCACCTCCACAGCGGGTTATGGTCACGAGGAGCCGCCCAATGAAGAGTGGCAGCTCGTTCTATCGTGGGGAGATACCACGTGGGTCTACCTCGCACTCCCCTCCAAACTTGGTTGGCGATGACAGCGGCTTTAGTATAACCCCGGACCGCCATAGCTTCTTCACCGCGAGTGGCAGCCAACTGTATCAACGTGGCCCGCATTTCCTCTGCGGTGAAGTCGGAAATAGCAACCGCTCCTGGGTCTTGGGAATAATAAATAGCTATAGGCATACTGGGCCAGACCGTCTTGTTGGTTCTGGGGCGCGGCTGATCGTCTGGTTCTGTCATAGCCTTGCCTGCTCGAGAAATATGCCGCAGACAGTTGACCTGTCTGGCCGTAAAGTCCCTTGCAAGCACGACTATCCTACGATTTTGGATGTCAGCCTCCAGTAAGTTTGCAATGTTGTTTTCATCACCCCAGATTCGGACGAAGAAATCATCGGCCCCCACAGCCCTCCAATTAATTGGGTACCCGGTATGGGTCGCTGCCCACTCGTCAATCATGCGGCGCATCTCTGCAAGCCCCCAGTCTTTAGCATAAAGGGAGGAGGTGTCCGTTCGCTCCCGAGATAACAGCATATTGGCGGCAAAGGGGAGGCATTTATTATATGGTACGTTGATTTCCGCGCTAAGCGCCCCCGCTACTGCCCTTGCGCTTATATTGTTGGCATCTTGCATGTATGCTTGGATACATGACAGGCTCATGGCTTCTTCAGCGATGGCGTATTGCGTGGATATATTGAAATCAGGGGAATCGGCATTGATCCATTTTGTGAACACGCCGAGCATTTGCTGCTCCCTTGATGCCCCCCACTGATCGTTTACAGCAACAATGCTGCTTACCCATAGGGTTAGCTGATCAGTGGGTACTCTAATTATGTCTTGGTTTTCTATCAATATGCCTGCTAATTTCCGGTTTACGTTCTGCTCAATGTCGAAGGCGATTAGCTTTAAGCAGGTAGTTCCTGCCCCTTCTCCTTCGATAGAGTGATCTCCAAAGTGGATTCGAGTAGCGGATTGATATGTGGGAAGGCGAAAGGTGGTAACCTCATCCCCTAGCCCAGCTCTCTTCCCCCGGCGTCTTCGCTTACGTTTAGACTGCCCGGAAAGGGGAGGTGGAGCCGAAGGCATAACAATTGGCCTTTGAGGCACATCAGAAATCTCAAAAGGACCAGTCAGTTGACCGACCGTCCTGTGTTTTGGTTTATAGGCAACCATCCTATTTAGGATGCTGGGCATGGGGCAGCAGGAGAATGCGTCCCAGAAGGAGCGCTTTCGAGCGGGGACCTCCCACTCAACTGAACTTGGGCGATCTGGGAGGTGAAGCCATACGACTTCTGTCCATGATTTGCCTTTATCCACACCCTCAGGAGAAATTTGGGCCAATCTGTTTTCTATATCCAATAAGATGGCAGCGCGGCACGAACACCTGATGTACCCTGGTAGTGATGGTACGACTAAATCCATGTACCTCCCTGCTGCTATCCTGGCCCAACTTGGGACCATAAGCCCCGAACTGGCCACTCTGGCTACACAGTCACAGTCGTCCAAGTGTGGCTCTGCCGCACTAGACATCCAGCGCATATCTTCCATCCCAGTTATGGGTTGGGCAGTGTCACATCCTCCAAGTAACGGCACAGACACAGGGGTGCCTGTCACCGGTTTTCTAATCCTCCTCGCCCATCCGACGCGGACGCCAGCTTGGGCGATTCTTAAATAATTATTGCCACTAATCGCTTCCCCCAGAGCGTGGCCACTGGTAGTAGTGCCGCTTGTCTCTTCCTCCAGCGCACGGCCGCTGGCTGTGTTAAATTGGGTGATTTTGCTCATTTCTTTAGTTGTGCTCTAAAGAGAAAACAAACCTATTATAGATAATTTGACATAAAAATTATTCAGTTTTTTGAAATAAAAAAAACAATACATACAAAACTTTTTATTTAAAAATAAAAAAACATTAGAAGGAAAACGCCATCAAAATAAAGTTGGAAAAACTGAGTTCAATTTTCAAAAATGAAGAAAAAACAGCAATTTAGATTGAAAAATCTAATAAAAATCCCAAAAAGAAAAAATATATAGAACTATGAAAAATATCTAAAAACGGTTTATATCCAAAAAACAAATTTTTACATCTAAGAGAACTTAAAATTATCTAAATTTAGATATAAAATATCCAAATTGGCAACCCTGCACATTTTCTCCCAACACCATAGTAAAATAGGATGTGGTTTATTTATCAAAGAAATGCATTGTACATTTACTTCACATTTTTCCCAGATTTATTTCTTATATTTATCCATTTTCCAATATCTAGTCTTGTTACAGGACAGGATTTTTTCTTTTCTATAAATCATGTAATAAAATCACTGAGAACGCCTTTAAATCAAAGACTTTTAATGAAAGACTCTCAAAACTTATTTTCTTAAATAGATAGGAGATGGTACTACTTCTGTTGTTTTGTTTGCATGTGAGGTGTTAGAATTAGTGAAGCCATTGATGGAGGAAGATTTGCACCCCAGGATTGCAATTAAAGCATTTAGAAGCTGTGCTGAATTTTTAATCAACAAGATCCATGAATTCTCTATCTACTTGGATCCCAATAACAAAGCGTAAAATTGATTACTTTTTAAAAATCTTTTTATTAAAACCTTTTTTGACTTTTTTTCTACGATGACATATCTCAATTTTTTGCCAAAGTGTATTTTTGAAAATTTAAATCAAAACGTTTTTCACTCAAATATTTCGCCAAAATTTGAGAATAAAAAGAAAAACATCTAAAATATTTAAATTTAAAAATTGGTATTTTTATTATTTTATTTAAGAAGTTTTAAAAATATAATATACGTATATTTTTTAATTGCTAGATCCAAAGATCTTTTTTATTTTGTTTATATTGTCATTAAAATATTTTGTTGACATGTTTTTACATCGTTAGTTGTATCGTTTTAAAATATCTACTAAGTACTAATTCGTCATTTCGAAAAATGTAAAGGATTTACAATTCGCAAAGTTTAATTTTTTTGGAATATTGTTTATTCACAAAGACTTTAACTGTTGCCTGAATCAAGATCCATTCCCGGAGGCTAACCTAAAAAATTAATCAAACATGTCATTTGATCAATCAATTTTTGATTAAACGTTTATTTTTTCATACTATCTGAAAAGCAGTTTTCTTGAACCCAAATAATTTTCACGGGGGATCGAATTCTCTCACTCTTTCATTTACTCATCATTTGCTAAGATCAGCTTATAACTTCACCGAATTATATTTGATAGGCGGTGCTCATGCTTCACGAATAAATATTATTACGTCATCACTCAGGTATTTGGTTTTTCTTTTTTTGCTGAAGGGTAATGCATATTGCATACATATTATTAAAACAAAGTACTGAGATATTGGTATATTTCGACGCTATTTTTCCGACATGTACGATTTGTTGGACCAACTTGATTGATTATCACTACGATGGATAATATACTTCCAACACTCCTACGAATAATTCTTTTTTAATTATAAGTATTTAGTTGGTGATTGTTAAACTCTTTCCACTTAAACAAATACTCTAAGATTTGGCGACACTACAAAGCGTGACATTTTTTTACTGCAACACTTTTGCTTAAAATAAATTTTGAAACATTTCTTTCTGATAACTAACTAAAAAGTCTAACTTGGTAGACCAAGAATGTCATGAAGAGGACAAAAGCACGATGCTCATACATCATTACTTGTTTACAGCTACTCTGGTTATTTTTTTCCTCATCTCTTATAGTAATACAAAGTCCAACGAAAATATTACATTTTCGCATTGAATGCAATAACATTTAAATGTTGTTGATGTAATATCCCGCATTATACTCAACAGAATTATGGCAAGTGCATTTTAAAGTTTTACCTCCACTTATTACCTTATGATAACTGCAAACTAAACTTAGAATTAATTTTGTTTCAAATTTATTATCTTTCAGTATTATTGGAGTTTCAGAAAACAAAAGAAAATTTTCTCAATATTATTGTAAAATAATTTTCATCTATATGATGGCCAAGAGAATACTTATTAAATATTTAAGCTACTAAATCAATCATATATATATTAAGTTGAAGTTAATTAAAATAAGGTATGCTTGAATTTATGATTTAAAACATTTAGGTTAATTTTCATTGACTGCTAAATTTAGTTTTTTAAATGATATTTAATAAAAATGAGAAATATGATTATGAATTTAAGGAGATAAACAAGCAAATAGTATTTAGTTTTATTTAACTTCAGGGTTTCTTATGTTAAACACAGTAATTATTTAGTAATTTTAATTTTTTATAACTTCAATATTATATTTAATGATATAAAATTGAAAAAATTCAAAATTACTGATGGAGCGAAAGGCTTTTTCACCCCCTTGAATTCACATCCCAGATGTTTGCCTCTGATTAAAACATGAATTGTTGATTATACGCAATTATTTTTAAATGATTTTAACCTCTTTTTCTCTTACACATATTAATATTAGTTTATTTGATACCATTTTTTTTATAATGCAGAGAATTTACCAAAATGTTGCATAAATGCGCGTGTACTGCAATGAATTCTAAACTTGTTTCTCAACACACTGACTTCTTTTCTCGAATTGTAGTTGATGCTGTTTTACACCTTGATCAAAATCTTCATCTTGATATGATTGGATTGAAAAAAGTTCAAGGAGGCGCTTTAGAAGTATTCAAATTTTTTTTAATGTGCTTATATTGTTTAAATATTTCTTTTAATTGATTAATTTATTTATTTTATTGAAAACTAAACTATTGCTCATCCAAATTTTTAAAAATCTTTCTTTTGTTGTTTAGTATACATTTATTTTCCTTTCCCATTATGGAAGAGATTTTAAAATTAGGATATTATTAAGAGAGAGTGATTCCTATTTTAACTACCTTTGATTTTTGAGCATCAAAAGTAATGGTTATCAAAATATCTAACTTTTATTTTCTTGTGCTCAAAGTTATAAATTCATAGAAGCATAAAACTGTTTTAAGAGCCAGTGTCTACCAGAGCTTCGAACATATTGCCGTTGATCTTAACTACTTGAAGCCCAGATTAGTAGAGTTCGAAGACATTGGAAAAAGTGAAGCTTGAGAGAGAAATTTAGTTGACTTGCACACTCTATCAAAGTGGAACTGTTTTTTACATAAGTGATATTGCACATTTTGTGTAGAGAAGATTAAGTGACCTTGGCAACAGATAATTCAGGATTGCTATCTGATTTAACGTTTTCCATTACATTAACCCATTTAAGACCAAGCAAACAGACGATATCTAAAAAAACGCAGACCATTTATATTCAAAGTCATTGAAAAAAGCAGACGAAGATGAAATTACTTATGTTCCAAAATAGGAACATTGGTCCTAAATGGGTTAAGCTGTGAGTATTCAAATTGTTTAGCCTCTTCACTAGCAACTTTTAGAGCCATAACAATGTCCAATGCTGACTGTAACTCGACATCAAACTTTTCTAGTATTCGAGTTCGAATAAAATTTGAAATCAAACCTTGAATCAATGCTACGCAATACGCATACTGCCTCTTTTCTTTTTTTCAGTAGACAAGAATTCGTATTGACAGTAGTCTGCCATTTCTTATAAATTTTGTATAAAGGAATCAAACTACTCTTCTGATTTGGTTTCTTTAAAAAACTTAAAATCCAAATTATAATAAAATGACAGAGCAAAAGAGGTAAGATTAAAGACATATGAGTAATGAGAACAAGAGTGGATTTGCACGCAAAACCATGATATTAAATATATGTGTATGATGATGTAAATGTAATATATAATGACGTTGTTTACGCTCATAAGATAGATTGATAATAATCAAGAGGTGAACTTTGTAGATAATTGAATGAAGCATTCAATAACCTTGAATGCAAATATATAACATTATACAAAAATAACCTTTAAATCTTTATTTTAAGGAGTCATTTTTGGTTAGTGGTGTATCTTTCAAAAAAACTTTTTCCTATGCTGGTTTTGAAATGCAACCGAAGAAGTATATAAGTCCAAAGATAGCACTTTTGAATATTGAATTGGAATTGAAATCTGAAAAAGAAAATGCAGAGGTAATTTTGAGTATAAAAATATATTGTAATTTCTGTTTTCAATTATTACTAGATTCGTGTTTCGACTGCAAGTGAATATCAAGCAGTTGTAGACACTGAATGGAATATTCTTTATGACAAATTAGAAATTCTCTATCGATCAGGTGCTAAGGTATTTATTTTTTCCTTATTATTTAAGTCTTTAAATTTTAACTGCATAGTGAATATTGTGAATATAGTTCACTATTGTGAACGATCTTAAGATTTATCATACCACAAAATTCAAGCACTTTCACAACTTCTTCCCTTCGCTCGTATTTCCATCTTACAAAGGGGGAATTTTAAACATCTTACAAACATGTATAATATAATATGCTTACCAAAGCAAGGAAGATTATAAAAAATGACACAAAAAATAACAAGACAGAGACTTTATTTCTTTATTCTTTGCTTATTCCTTTGCAGCATGTGTGTCAAAATTTTGTAAAAATTGATATTATCATTACAATCATTTGAACTTCAATAATTCAATTAAACAAGTCTTATATTTCAAGTACCGAAATAGAGGGATATACGATAATGACTTTTAAATAAAATCCGATATGCATCCAGCCCTCGATAATTATCGAATCTAGATTATAATCAAAGCGCCAGGTTATTAGTGATTACTTTAATCAACTTCATTCAAACTAAAAATGAAATCTAGATAAAATGGCGCTGAGTCTTCATAAATAAATAAAAGTTGTAAAGAAAATAAATTGAAAACGTTGAGTAAATCTTTTATTTAACAAATAAAAGGTTTTTATGTCATATATATCTGAAGAAGGTCATAGTGACCGAAATATTATTGCTGGTTTGTTAAATAAAAAAATTACTCAACGTTTTTAAAAATGAAATCATAGATACTATTCACTAATAATTGTATTGTACGATTAACTTGTAACTCTTATTACACAAAAAGAATAAATATAAAATATTTATATGTATAATATAGTGTGGTATCCGTAGCTCAGACAGTAACTTAACATCAGGAAATTGTTATCACTACCTACATGGTGATTAGATAAAAATGAGTAATATGATCATTAGATGTCCAAACCATATAAAATATGCTTACATCCGATTTTTATTTTACTATTATACACTTTTTATTATAAACATTTTAGAATATATTGCATAAATAGCTTGTGAATTAGCGCTAAAAGCAGTGGATGCTGATAACTTATTTGTTATTTGTTTACATATTATTTATCTTTGGCAAACACTTCATGGACCCCTTACTGTGTTAAATGGACACCCAATATTCATTTTGTCCATGGAACTCTTAAATTCCCAATGGACCCTTAGGGGTCCATGTGGGCCCCGTTGGGAAACCTTGACTTAGAGCTTATTTCTTTCAATTCACCTGGTGGGGAACGTCTCTGGCTAAAGCTCGCAAGTACAGGTTGGATGTTCATCATGCTCGATACATGAGCCACTTATAGAGTGAGGATGGCGAAGAACCCACGACCTCCAATTCGTATGCAAAGCCATGACGTTCGTTTGGAGCTGGGAGGTCGGAAGTGGAAGATTTTAAAGGGATTCTAGTCGGGTCAGTTAAAGTCAGTTTATAGTTGTGCCAGGTGGATTTAGGATATTTGCGATCTTCATTTGGACTTGGTTCGAAAGAGTGCGTTGAAAGCTGATGTTAGATCTATAACGGAGTCCCGGTGTTCTTGATAAAAACCATGGGAAGCAGGAGTTATCTTAATATTAGTGAAAGTCAATCCACACGAATTCCCCAAGTCTAACGCTTAAGTCGTGTCTGATTGGCTAGTTATTTTAGCCAATAATTATCAGAGGCGGAAAATTAAGTAGAATTGTATGCACAAGGCTCATGTCAAAACTAAAAGTTTTAACACATATATACGTATTTTTAAGAATCCAGAATTCAGTCGTTATCTTTGTTTTTAGGAAAATCATTCAAACACATTTTCAAGTATGAAGAATTTAGTGGTGATACTTTTTTATGATTTAAAATTAAACACTTATAAAAAGTTTTTTACACACATATCCATTTTTAAGTACGCTTAATTTAGTGCTGATGATCATTTTTATGGAAATCTATTAAATCTGTCAAAAAATGATTTAAATATGACATCTCATATCAAAATTAAAATTTTTTATTGAAATTATGCTCTAAATTTAATGGTGATGTGACAATACTGACTCCAATCTTCCCATTCACTACCGTTCAGTGAATTAACTTTAGTTAGTAATAATAATAATAATGAATTTATTTTCCATTTAAGTATATATTTCATTATAATACCTTTTTAAATGCATGCTAAATGTATAAGTCGACAGTGACTTTCTAAAATCTGTTTTATCATCAAGCCTGTAATGATATGTGTTTTGTTTTTGGAAGATTCTTCTACCATAAATATGATAATTAATTATTTTTTTTCCAAATTTATTTTAGATTATTTTGTCGAAACTTCCAATTGGAGATGTTGCCACTCAATTTTTTGCTGATCGAGATTTATTTTGTGCTGGTAGAGTTACCGAAGAAGATTTGTTGGTAATTTCTTATTTTATTAATTACAAAACAGGTTTTAGGTTAGTGCTGTATAGAATTATAG
Source organism: Nectonema munidae (assembly GCA_030549495.1). Lineage (NCBI taxonomy): Eukaryota > Metazoa > Nematomorpha > Nectonematoida > Nectonematidae > Nectonema > Nectonema munidae. The sequence goes on from JAUIRK010001052.1 coordinate 3,020,453, forward strand.
ACTATAATTGGCCCTTTTAAAAATCTTAAAAATTTCTAGCTAACCAACTATATGCACATTACTCAGATGATTTATTGTTAAAACTGGAATAATCTAATGCCTAACAAAAAGTAGTCCTTGTCGGAATCGCAGTATTACAACTCCGAGTTGGATTTTTAAAATAGTTTTATTCATAACTGTTAGATTTAAAAATAAATTCACAGACATATGCAACGATGCAAAAACAACAAAAAACTTTTTCATTTTGGTCTAATGTTGTGTTTTTGCAACTAATAGAAAAAGGCTCAAAAATTCAAAAATATCTTGTAAAGGAAAAAAGCTCAGTTTATGAATAGAAAGTTTTTGGAAAAATAATTTAAGCTTAGATAAAAAGGTAGACAATAATCTGACAATTTTTTTGAGAACAATGCAAGAAAGACACAGAACTAATATAAACCAATAAAACATTTTAATAAACTATGTTGAAGAAAATAGATCAAACATTTTAGACCCAGATGCTAAAAAGCCCCGCATCCCTTGCTACAAGCATCGTCAAATTTATTTTCTTTGAAGGAAAAGGAAAGTAACATATAACTTAAAATTTTTAAGGTTTTAAGAGGTATTCAGCTGAATTAGTGCGATATCTGCGGTTTCACTTGAGCAACAAGCTTTAAAATTAATGTTTTTTGGATCATGCCATTTACAACCCGTAATCTGTCTCTATTTCTTGTTTTTAAATTTATAAAAGTTGAAAACCCTTCTTCATACTTCTAGGTATTGTCATGCTGACTTGACTTGGACAGAAGTTGCAGTCGCAAAATTGTAAATGGGTGAAGTCGGAGTCGAAAAATAATAAAAAAGTGGACTCTGAGTCTCAAAATATTTTTCCGACTCCCAATAAAGATAAAAAAATTATGGACCATTAGGCATTTGTTTAATTATAAATATTTGATAGGAATATGATTAATGAAATAACATAGAGTTTAGCTCAATTTAGGGTAGTGGTTGCAAATTTGTATCCCCCGTTTTTTTCTTAGTGAATTTTTCCGAGTTTTTAAAATGTATCATTTGTGGTTTTTTAACATTGGAACACGAAAGTATTTCTTCCAATGATTCAGACTATGAGGCAGGAGATGATGTTGACGTAACTATTGCTAATGGAACCATAGAGAGTGATTCCACTTGATAAAACAATTGATATTACATTGCCAATGAAGAAAAGTTTTATAATCTTTTGTGCCCACCTCGTCTTTCTTACTCTTTTGAAGTTAAACAAAAAATAGAGAAGAAAGGGTTAAATTTTTTCGGCAGTAGCGAAAATAAATCCCTTGATCTATATCCAAAATACCAGATCTTGAGTGGAAACTCAAGTGGGCTTGCTTTATATGGAGAAATGATATCAGTGGCTACGTTTGAGCAAGGCCAATCAAAAGTGGGTGATCTACCTGAAGAAATGCTATGAGAGTAGTATACGTTGCACTGATAAACAAAAAGGCTTTTTTGGTAAAGCGTCAAATATTAATGTGATATAACGAAAGTGTGTGGCAATGGAAGTAACAATTCCTTTTGAAGCCTTTTGTTATTCGTGATATGTTGTTGAATTGTTAATTATAAGGATGCTAACATTGAACTTTTTTATAAAAGTTTCGTGATGTTATTGAAGGATCAAACAAATATACACATTGCAGATACAAATTTAAAAGAACTGCAAGCATTTATTGGTATTAGGTTTATTCGTGTGTCACTAAAAATAAACACTAACTAAATGGCGAGATAATATGGTATCATGAAAGCTGATATTTATTTCACTACAATCTCTTTCAAACAATTCATATTCCTCACTCGTTTTTTAAGGATTTGACAATAAAACTTCAAGGGAAAATGTGGAAATACGAAAAAAATTTAAGTATCTGTGATTTCTTTGAAAGTTTTCCTATCTTGAATTCTTTGAGGTACACATTTTATTGAGATTTATTATGAAAAAAGTGGTTATAAGGTAGGTATCAAAACACTGATTATTTTTGAACAAGAAAGAATATTTAGAACTATTAATGTAATTTCATGCGTTTATCACGCGATAGCTTCCCATTTTAAATATAGAATAAAAAATCTAAATGTAAATCACGATAAAACTGATTCATTTAAATTATTTTAAGTAACATTTGATACATTTTCATTCCTGAGATCATAATCCTTTGCATATTTTAAGCGTACAATGAAAGCCTGTGGTGGAACAATTTTAACAACTGTTACTGGAATTAGAGACGCGGATTTAGGATGTTGTGAAGTGTTTGAAGAAAAACAAATAGGAAGCGAACGTTTCAACTTCTTTTCTGGGTGTCCTAACGGCAAAGCTTGTACTATAATTCTTAGAGGCGGTATTCATTTTATTTTTAAAATACTCTTTTATTACCAATTGATTCTTTATCTGCTTATTTCACGCTATATCAAGGTGAAGTAATATTGTAAAACAGTTTCCTATTTGCAACATAAACATAATGACATAAAACAGTTTCGATCCCGCATCAAGCCTCCTTTCTTCATAGTTCGATACAAGCGGCGCAATTTTGCCTTTTCGATTAAAACACCCCACAGTGCATTTTCCATAATGATTCATCTACATTAGCCATTACCATTTACAATACTTGTTCCCAATCTCTTAGTTGTAGTATTAGTTAAATCAGCCCCGTTTCACTATATATATAATACAGGGGCGCACATCCTCAAAATTATTGGGGGGGGGGCGAAATTTTTTTCTTGCAATTTTCAAAATTAGTGGTATGAAAATACCACGGGAGACCAAATATCCTTTAAAATAGAGTGTATTCAGCGCATACCCTAAAGTCCTAAATTTATAAGATTACATTATATTTTTTTTTACAAAATTGGTGAATTTAAATACTATACTTCCAGCGAAAATATTTTAATTAAATTTGCATATCGAATATAGTGCGCAGAAAAAATGCCCCCAATTAAAAAGTAGGAAAAAATGCCCCAATTTAAATTAGGAAAAAATGCCCCAACACAAAAAATTATTAATTAAAATTTTAAAAAAAGATATGTCAAATAAAGATTTTTTGTAAAAAAAAAGTTAACTTTTCATTTAAAACATTTAAAATTTAATTAAAGTAAACTAAAAAACTCAGCATACGACAATTTTTTAAATACAAATTTTTTTTTTATAAAACAGCAAATATTTTTGGACTTTGTGTGTATCAGAACACTTTCTAAATATAATTTGTATTTTAACTGATTTTAAGAACACATTCCAACAAAATATGCACCTTTGCTATTGTGTTCAAGAACTTTATAAAGAAAAAACCCTATAGATTAAGAAATTTTAGGAATTTAGCCTTTCAAAACGGTACAAAAATAAAAATATTTATATAATTATAAAAAATCCTGAAAATCAAAAATTAGGGGGCATTTTTCCTACTTTTTAATTGGGGGCATTTTTACCTACAACCATCGAATATACACTAGTTTAAAAAATCCAAAAATGTTAGGGGGTGGAATAGGGTTTTTCATTTGAAAAATGAAGTAGTCTACCAGGCACATTACAGGAATTGATGAAAGGATATTTGATTCATAGAGAAAACAAATAACTGAAGGTTGGATAGTTTTATATCAGTGAATGTAGTCTAAAGACAAAGAGTACTAGACAACCTGTGATGTTTATATGAAAAAATGTGATTGATTCAGGGGCAAGGGTATAAAACGAAGTTATAATTGTGCAAACAAAAATAAAACAAAAAATTAAGATCGCATTATTTCATTATACAAGCTACAAAAAGTAAAATAACTGTTAACATTTTGCAATGATTTGCCTTTTATAATAACTTTTAAGGAAAAAAAGTCTATCAGAAAAAGTTATAGAGCTTCAACAAAAACTAAAAAATTTTAGTGCATAACTTAAGTTTTTTGAAAACTAATTTGACGTATCCCCTACAGCATACTCTATCTATGTGTGGCATGGCAGGTTGGTTGAGATGATGGACATAGCACGAAAACCTATGGATTCGATTCCTCATCGATACAAATTTGTTCATAGTTTGACATAAGCGGTACATCAGTGCCTGGTCAATGAAAATACATCCACTGCACCACTCAAAATTGAAAAATTTGCTACATAATTAACATAAGAGAGAAAGGAAACAAAATAAACTAATAAAGCAATTTTCACTATTTTAAAATGGAACCGTCTGTTCTCAAAATAATTTCAAAATAATAGGAGGCATAAAGAATGAGAGTTTATTTGATATTTTCAAGTTTTTATAAGCAGCAAAAGCCAACGTTTAAGTAGCTAGCCCTTATAATTAAAAAATTATTTAAATAACGGTCGACAGACATTTCGCCCCCTGACAAATTGTCTCATAGGCTATTAGTATCATCCATCTTTGCTTATTATATGTGTAAAATTATTAAAAAAATTTATATTCTTGTTTATTCTCTATTAAATTATTTCAAATTAATCAATTTATCTCTTAATTTTTTAGAATTGTCCATGAGACAAAATGTCTTATGAAAATAACGGGGCGAATTGTCCATGAAACAAAATGTCTTATGATAATAATGGGGCGAAATGTCCGAGGACCAAACTAACATAAATCAAAGTATACGAGAAAAAAAAATCATTGCGTTTTTTTTGAATATTTCTGTCTATAAATAAAATTCTGACAGCTGTCATAAATAGATCAAGTACATTTTTAACTACTGAAACATTTTGTTTCGATATTATATTTTTATTATAATAATCAACAAATTTTCTTAAAAAAAGTGATTTGATTATGTAGTGTTACTTCGAATCGTGAATATCGAATTAGTCGAATCGAACATTATAAAAAATATCTCTGCTCAAATATTAAGCAAATAGAGTATCAAATTAAAGTTTTCAAATGTTACAAAATGTAGCAAACGTAGTGATAAAGATTAAGTGACTTTTGTTAAAAAAGTTCTTAGCGCGAGTCTAACAATATTCAATGATATAAAATTGTAACGATTGAAAACTATTTTAATTAAACTCTAAATGCAAATTAGACAGAAGCAGTGGTGTAGTCAAAAAAAAGTTGATAGAAGGGCACAATTTTAAAACAAAAAACTTGCGCAACATTATTTATACTTTCTTGACCCTTTCATTGGAGAAATTTTCAAAAACTGATATCGCATAAGTTGCATGGGGGCACAATGCGGTACATAGGAGTGTGGGCACGGCCCCTCATGCCCCAGCCTAGCTACGTCACTGGAGAGAAGAAAGCTGAATGAGAACAAGAGAAGAGGGCTTGAATGAAATAAGATAGCTTGAGTATGATTGAGTTTTAGCAGAGAAAGCGGAAGAGAAAAACAGAGGAGAGAGAAAGAGAAATAGAATCACTGTGATAGAAGATGAGAAAATCTAGTGGATCATCAACATGTGTTTGCTTAAAAATACTACAGAGGAGACACTGTGATAAACATTGCTTACTTATTGTGTCCATATTGAAACAATGGATTATATAATTATATAGCTCTCACATCGTTTGTAACAGCTTGGCATGATGTTTGATTGATTCGAAAGTCTGCATTCCTTCTATGCGATCATCATACATGTTTTATAAACAAGCAGCAACTCTTATATAAAATTATTATGGGGGGGGGGGGGGTGGTGGGCGAAGGTCAATTTCGCCCCCCCCCCCCTCGCCCCCTGACGTGCGCCCCTGATATAATATGAAATTAACATCTATAATTTTGTTTAAAGAATTTGGTTAGTAAGTGAAACCCTTACGGCATGCATGGACAACCTACGATCCACGAAGGCTTTTCATTCGGCCCTCATAGACCTTTTATTAAAACCACTTTCCCCCAAATAGATTTTGCAAGAAAAAAATGTCACTATTTCGGAGTACTTTAAATGCGAGCGGTTGTTTACAAAAATGAAATACTCTAAATCAAAAACAAGATCAAGGCTGATAGATAATCACCTCGAAAAGAGCCTAAGAATTTCGCATTAAAATGAGGTGTTGATAGAATTTTTCTCATTTGTTATTATAAAATTAATACCCTTTCTTTGTTTTCATAACCTCCCAGTGCCCGCGCTACCTATATAATTTTGGGGCACGTGCCCCCCCCCCCCCTTGTATTAATCTTTGCCCCCCCCCCTAAAATTTTTGGTTTTGCCCCATGCACTTTTTAAAGGAAAAATAAATAAGCAAAAATTGTACACAATAATCTTATATAAATGCTGGTGTATGTGTATGTATAATAAGATTTCTATAGGTTTTTATACAGAAGTACTTCATGCTTTTCAGCAAAGTAATATAGGAAATAAATTTTTTACAGAAGTACTTCATGCTTTTCAGCAAAGTAATATAGGAAATAAATTTTTTGCAAATGTGTTTCTTTGCCCCATTTCAGCCCCCCTTGAAATTTAGCTTTAGCGCGGGCACTGTAACCTCCTTATATAATGCAAACCATAATCAGATTGATAAATTTAAAAAAAATTAGTTTTTGTAAACAGCTCCTGGCCCGTACCACCCTTTGAAAACATAATTAGGCTCACATCTGAACAAAGTTTGCCCATGCCTTAAGGATTCAATTAAAGTGTTTACCATAAAAATGTGTTTACAAGAATAAATTGAGACTTTGAAAAGCTATCCTCTGATTAGAAGTGCTTTCAAGTTTTACCTTATTAAAATTAACAAGCAAATTAAACATGAGGTTTTAGCTTTTGAAACGCTACATCATTCAAACAAATCCTTTTGTTTCTTTTTCATTTCCAGTTCTGGTGGAAATACTTTCCATCCCAATATGTTGTTGAAAAGATGGCAATAGTCTTGATACTTTTTGATAAAGAGTTGCGAATCAACTAGTTTGCAGTACATATCGTTTATTACCCTTCGAAGTTTACTAAATTTACCTAAACTTTGGAGACCACTGATTTACACAATAAAAATATTTTCTTATATTTTTACTAATTACATTCTAATAGTTGATTGAAAAAACATAATGAAAAGGACTCTTAAGAGAATTTTTCTTTGGAAATTGTATTGAATTCATTTTTAGGAAGTGAGCAATTTATGGAAGAGACTGAGAGATCACTACACGATGCGATTATGGTTGTTAAGCGTACTATTCAAAGCAGTAAACAGCATTCACAGAATAAGGAATTACTTGGTGGCTTTGTGATTGGTGGAGGCGCCATTGAAATGGAATTGTCGAAAGAGTTAAGACAATGGGCCTTAAAGTCAACTGGCAAAAACCAAATTTTGATTTCACTTTTCGCACAAGCATTGGAGGTTATTCCTAGACAACTTTGCCAAAATGCTGGTTTTGATGCTACAAATTTACTGAATAGACTTCGTCACGATCATTCTAAAGGTACTTAATATTTTTAAGTAATATATAAATTATAATGTTCTAATACCCGCAGTTAATGACAACACGTTAATATCCCTTTTTTATCTCTAGTTAATTTAAAGCAAGTTCAAGTTATTAGGCCAACAAAAGGAAACTTTTCAAATAATAATCCATATGTTGTCTATATTTTATAATATTTTTAGAAATTAACAAAGAGCGAATATTTAATAAAATGGTTTTTATAATTTGAAATCTCGAGGGCTCATAGATTAATTTTACTTTTAAAATTATTTGTATAATCAATTTTTAGAATACGCTCAAGCTTAGGAAATTTATATATAAATGTTGAATCATGAAAATAGTGTGTATTAGAGTCGTGTGTGTCAATTTTTTCTACCTGCATCTACTCACATTTACAAAAGACTAAAATTAGGGTGGTACCTATGGGTCTTGCTAACTGTTTACCTGTCTACATATACCCGGAAAATTTTAAAACAATATTGTTGCTAACCTAAACAAAAAATCGAAGTTAATTTTAAACATAAATTGAAAATTTTTTGATGCCAAAAATTTATTTATTAGTATTAACTCTTTTCATCCGATTGTTTATTAACAGAATATCACAGAAAAAGATTTTAAATGTCTCATTCTTTAATTATTTTACTTTTAACTATTGAAAGAAAAGGGAAAATATGAGAGACTGATTTTTAACCATCAATGATATCATTGCAGGTTAGTAAATTACTTTTTTTTTTGTTGCATTTTTCTATTCCAATTTAAGGCGTTCCTTCTAGGGATGTACGAGTTATTCGGCTAAAATGTTACTACGCGAAATCCGGCCTTTCTTTAAATTTTACCGAATATTCAGATAATCCGGCTGGATAACTAATATTAAATTACTATTATTTTGAGCAATAACACAAGGATATAATTTTTTATAAAACTATGTTTAACTTCATTACAAGTATAGAGAAATTAACCTTAACATTTATGAATAAAAGGTAACTAGAAAATTTTTATCTTTTTATTTTTCTAGAAATTATGAAACTTTCATGTCAAATATGTTTTATCCAGTACTTACCAATTTTAAATAAATATACTATAAACGTTAATTTAACTTAATAAAAAAATATGTTAAATTTTTTTTTCTAAATCAATTCGTTTTAAATTAACAGTTTAAAACTTTTTCACATGTGACAAAATATTTAAAATTTGAATAAATTTTAAAAATATTTCCAAATAAAATACAGTTAAAAAATTAAAAACCAAACTATGACAATTTTTATAAATGATATCAAAAATAAAAATTTATTTTTAAACACTCTAAATATTTTTCAATTTGCAAGTTTTCTATTTTTTTTTGATAAAAGATTTTATAATTTGCTGTTAAATTTAAATAAATGCAACTAGATTATACTTTTTCTTAAAATCGTTAAACTAAATAATTATGTGCATTGGTTAATTTAATATCCGGCTGGATATCCGGTAAATCTTATCGGATATCCAAATCCTGCTCTTTTCAAAAGCAGGATATCTATCTGGCTGATTCAATAATGTCATACTTTTCTGCTAAGGATTCTGGAAAACAGCAGCGTGAAGTATCATTAAGCAAATTATACTATTCATGCTACATATACATCCATCCAATTCATAGAGCGGATCACGCTTTGGAGTAACCAACATCATTTATCTTCCTTGGAAAGTTATAGAATGATTTTTATATTTTATATCTCAATTTTTCATAACGTTGGGTTAGTTTTTTTAATTGGATACATCAACTTTTGTTCCCATTACTAAACACTTCCATTCAAAAAAACAGACAATTTTCAAAGTTTTGGTCCTTGGAGGGTTGAAGAACGAATACAGTATACTCATATTGAATTTTTGAGATATAAGAGATTTAAACACTTAAGTTTTTCCATCTCCATCATTCATTGTTAGTACATTTTTTCGCGGATATCTAGTTTCATCCTCTATTCTTTAAATAAAAAATTTACTTCAGGCTTAAAGTATCATGGTGTCGATATTGTGAATGAAGATTCAATTGATAATAATGTTGCTTGCGTTTGGGAGCCTGCAATATCTAAGTCCAATAGCATTTCGGCTGCTATTGAGGCGGTTTGTCTTATTTTATCAATAGATGAAACGATGAAGATGCCATCGAGAGGCTAAACATTTTTATTTCAATATATTTTTTCTTAATAAAGTGTTTTTCCAAAAAAAAATTTGTTCAATTTTTCAGCAAATCTCTTTTCTGTAGTAATACTTCTATTCAGAGACAAACAGGTAGCATTATGAAAAATGTTTTGCCATGTTCTGATGAGATCTTTTTTGTAATTCTTTAAAAGATATTCTAAAAGAAAATTTATCAGGATAAAAATGTAAAGAGGATATTTTTGTAGAATATTGTGTTTTCTTTTTTCAATTAGAGTGTATGCACCTTCTTCTTAGTTCAGTCTACTTCACAATTAAGAAGCATATTTACCAAGACTTTAGTTATTACCACGTTTGTCTTATGGCTATCTAAAGCATAAGTTTCTATGGTCAACTTTAATTCACATTAATCGCTGTCAAGTTGTTTAACTCATTTTCTAAGAAGCATTCTATCCTAGTTTTAGAAGGAGTATCAAATTGTAAAAGTACGTTTAAAACCTTAAATTATTTTCCCATGTTTGTAAATACCCAAAAAAAAATTGTGATCGATGTATATTTTTGTTTAGTCCTTGTCTATTTTGTTTGATATCAACTTCACTTATACATTTTGTTCTATGAAAAATCAAAATTACGAATGCACTCGGCCTATTCAAAAATAATTCTGGGTAGGTATTTTAAATACAGTAGAACTCCTCTAATGAGGTCACCATAGGGACCAAGTCTTTTGACCGTTATTTAGGATGACCTCATTAGAGGAGTAGTTATGTTATTTGAGAGTAAAATGATAACTGTTATAATCAATCAAAAACATTTATATATTTTTTCGCTTTATATTATTTAAACTATTACATAGTAAAAAATTGAAAAATAAACTTAAAATGTCACAGAAATAAAAAAAAGTAAAATCTATAAAGTTATTTTTATTTTGCAAGAAAACAGGTACTAATTTTACTTTTTATTAAAGTAGGTATCGATTAATGTTTGCTTTTTTGCTATCTGTCCTAAAACCATTACTTGCTCAATGTCTTTTTCCAGTTTCCGTGCAAGATCGATTTGTAACATTCCTCTTAAACTTTTTAAGATCCATTGCAGAGGTTAAAGCTCTAGAAAGATTTTTTATAGAACATTTCTCACCAAGCCATTTATTATTAAAGCCTCCGGATCTGAAGAATTTTCACCGAGGATGTCTTGTACTAAATCTGCTTCCCATGTACCAGTAAGTTCTTCAACGACCGGTAAATCATCATCAATTGAAATGAATTCCATGTCTGTCATGGTTTTCTATTTCACAGCGCTGAGAGACTTCTTTGATAAGATCATCAAGTGGGATGCCCCGTTGAAGATTCAAAGATTGTGCTAGAACACCAAAACCACTCTTGCAAAAACAAGCCTCAAATGTAGAGGGCATGCATTGCGTTTTTGCTTTTGCATCAGCTTATCAAATTCAAGCAACCATTCACGGTAAAGTTCAGCAACCATCCAAGCTTTTTTATTGGACTTCCATAAAACAGGGAAAGCATCATGAGGAATCTTTTTAAAATAATGTGTTTTCAGAAATCTTCCTATAACGAGCTTACTAAGATTGCTTTATATGTGTTTGTGCTATACTACTACTACTTACTATCCTCTTGGTCAGGGGCACACATCCGGGGGGGGGGGGGCGAAAATGACTCGTCCCCCAATAATTTTCTATAAGTAAGAATCAAACTAATTTTCAATCAAACAGCATGCCAAGCTGCTCTGAAATTCCTATCGAACATATTTTACAGACGATGCGTGAGAGCTATATAATAATAATCCATTGCTTCAATATGCACACAATAAGTAAGCAATGTTTATCACAGTGTATTTTTGAGCAAACACATATTGATGATCCACTAGATTTGCTCATCTTCTGTCACTGATTCTCTTTCTGTCTCCTCTGTTTTTCTCTTCCGCTTTCTCTACTAAAACTCAATCATTCACTCAAGCTCTCTTCTTTCATTCAAGCCCTCTTCTCTTGTTAAGCTCTCCTATCTCATTCAGCTCTTTTCTCTCCAGTGACGTAGCTAGGCTGGGCATGAGGGGCCGTGCCCACACTCCTATGTACCGCATGGTGCCCCCATGTATCTTATACGATATCAGTTTTTGAAAATTTCTCCAATGAAAGGATCAAGAAAGTATAAATAATGTTGCGTAAGTTTTTTGTTTTTAAATTGTGCCCCTTCTATCAACTTTTAATTGGCTACACCACTTCTTCTGTCTACTTTGCATTTTGACAATTAAAATAGTTTTCAATCGTTACATTTTTATATCAATGAATATTGTTAGACTCGCGCTAAGAATTTTTTTTCAACAAAAGTCACTTAATCTTTATCATTACGTTTGTTACATTTTGTAACATTTGAAAACTTTAATTTTTTCAAGTCAGAATTTTTTTTAAGTTATTTGGGAATGAATATTTTGACTATCTATTCAGTTTAAAAGCAAGAATACTCTATTTGCTTAATATTTTAGCAGAGATATTTTTTATAATGTTCGATTGTTAAATTTTATAAGTAACACTAAATAATTAATTAAATCATTTTTTTAAGAAAATTTGTTGATTATTATAATAAAAATATAATATCAAAACAAAATGTTTCAGTTGTTAAAAATGTACTTGATCTATTTATGGCAGCTGTCAGAATTTTATTTGTAGAAAGAAATATTCAAAGAAACGCAATGATTTTCTTTTCTCGTTTACTTTGATTTATGTTAGTTTGGTCTTTGGACATTTCGCCCCATTATTTTCATAAGACAGTTCCTCCCATGGACAATTCACCCCATTATTTTCATAAGGCATTTTGTTTCATGGACAATTCCCCCGTTATTTACATGAGACATTTTGTCTCATGAACAATTCTAAAAAATTAAGAGATAAAATGATTAATTTGAAATAATTTAATAGAGATAAAATAAACAAGAATATAAAATTTTTTAATAATTTTACACATATAATAATAAGTGTAAAACTATGGGGCGAAATGTCTGTCGACCGTTCGTTTATTAAATAATTAAACGTTGGCTTTGGCTGCTTATAAAAACTAGAAAATATGAAATAAACTCTAATTCTTCATGCCTCCTATTATTTTGAAATTATTCTGAGAACAGACGATTCCATTTTAAAATAGTGAAAATTGCTTTATTAGTTTATTTTGTTTCCTTTCTCTCTTATTTTTCAATTTTGAGTAAAAGGTAAGGTGCAGCGGGTGTATTTTCATTGACAAGGCACTGATGTACCGCTTATGTCAAACTGAACAAATTCGTATCGATGAAGAATCGAATCCAGAGGCTTCCGTGCTGAGTCCATCATCTCAACCAATCTGCCATGCCACCCATAGAGTATGCTGTAGGGGATACGTCAAATTAGTTTTCAAAAAACTTAAGATGCTCTAAAATTTTTTAGTTTTTGTTGAAGCTCTATAACTTTTTTTCCTTAAAAGTTTTTTATAGATTTTTGTAGCTTGTATCAATTTAGCAGCTTTTAAACTATTTTTGAATGATGGAAAAATGAAATAATGCAATCTTAATTTTTTGTTTCCACAATTATAACTTCATTTTATACCCTTGCCCCTGAATCAATCACATTTTTTCATATAGACATCATAGGGTGTCTAGTAGACTCTTTGCCTTTAGCCTACATTCACTCGTATAAAACTATCCAACCTTCAGTTATTTGTTTTCTCTATGAATCAAATATCCTTTCATCAATTCCTGTAATGTGCCTGGTAGACTACTTCATTTTTCAATTGAAAAGCCTATTCCACCCCCTAACAATTTTGGATTTTTTTAAACTAGTGTATATTCGATGGTCGTAGGTAAAAATGCCTCCGGAAAAAATGCCCCCAATTAAAAAGTAGGAAAAATGCCCCCAAATTTTTGATCTTGAGGATTTTTTTAATTATATAAATATTTTTATTTGGTACCGTTTTGAAAGGCTAAATTTCTAAAATTTCTTAATTTATAGGGTTTTTTTCTTTTAAAGTTATTGAAAATAATAGCAAAGGTGCAGATTTGTGGGAATGTGTTCTTAAAATCAGTTAAAACACAAATTATATTTAGAAAGTGTTCTGATACACACAAAGTCCAAAAATATTTGCTGTTTTATAAATTTTTTTTGTATTTAAAAAATTGTCCTATGCTGAATTTTTTAAATTAAATTTTAAATGTTTTAGATGAAAAGTTAACTTTTTGTTTTTTTACAAAAAATCTTTATTTGACATATCTTTTTTAAAAAAAATTTAAATTTAAATTAATAATTTTTTGAAATTTTTTGTGTTGGGGCATTTTTTTAGGGAACATTTTTACTGGGGGTTCCTACTTTTTAATTGGGGGCATTTTTTCTGTGGCCATTTTTTCTGCGCACCATATTCGTTATGCAAATTTAATTAAAATATTTTCGCTGGAAAGCTTTTTCGCTGATTTCTCCCAATCACTAACATATGTTATATCCATACTGCCGTCAATATATCATTTGATTATTTCAACGCTCGATCCCACATCTGGGACTACAAAGAAAATCCAAGAGGATACAAAGTCTTCAATTTCTTATGCTCTAACAACCTATCTCTCGCTGATAACTCTAAAAACCCTACATACTAAGGTTTTTGCTACAACCAACAATACGCATCTCACATTGACTTCACAATGACCACTTCAAATACTCTTAATCTAATATCTAATTTGTCGATCTTCGTCATCCCATTCGCTTTAGATCACTCTTTCATAACTTTTCAACTTCTCATTAACACTACGACTATCAAAAACTATAACACCATAAAAAACACCACTCACTGGCTCAGGTATCTCAACAATTCACTCCCAACATTACCATCTCTCTCTTCTCCCACATCCATCAATAAAGCGGCACCATCCGTCAATTATCATGTTTCACATTGCATCTTATCCTCCACTCCCATTTCCTAAAAGAAGACACGCCTTTTTATTGACATGTGAACTCACTGTGTTAAAAAACAAACTGAAATGCATTGTCAGTACCTTAAGTAAATCCCCCACCCTTCAATTATTTCGACCAATTCTGCTGCTAAAAAACACAAACAGGCAATACTTCAGACTAAAAAGAACGCATGGGTATAATTGTCCAACCAGCATTCAAACAATCAATAAAACATCATCAATAGGCTAACTAAAAAGAAAAAACCTTCTATTCTCCCTGAAACAATACTTGCCTACTCATCTGATCTTACCATACACTACAACCCTCCATTTCTATTGACAATTTCCCCCCCCCCCCCCCCCCCTGACTCGACCTCTTCTGATCTCCCCTTCAACCACAAAATCCGAGAACACCCTAAAAATATCATTCACTACATCCAAAAACCTACCTTTCCTCCAATCACACTAAAGGAATTAAACACAGCAGTAAATTCTCTCAAAACAAATCTTCATCTAGCTTCGACCTTATCCCCCACAAAAACATTAAAAAATGAATACATATTCAAAATAAACACTTACTCCTTATTTTTAATGTATGCCTTACTTACCCACATTTTTCCAACGTTTACAAAATCGGTAAATTCATACTCATTCCTAAACCCAATAAAGATTCAAGCTTCATTTAAAATTGGCGGCCAATCACTCTACTACCTATTCTAGGCAAACTAGGTCATATCCCGTAACTTCCTTCATCACACGCAATTTGCATACCTTCCTTACAAAAATACGGAAAGAGCACTATCTCGTCTAACCACCTACCTTGACTCTTCCCTTTCTACTCAGAAAATTTCTTCTACAATTTTCCTAGACATAGACAACGCTTTCAACTCAGCCTGGCATCCTGCCATCATCACAAACTTCGCTCACAAATTATTTCCTCCTTACATCATCCAATTTATAGGCTCATACCTTTCAAAGCGCTGTCTCATTTTCCGACATCGCTCTTTCTTTGCATGCATAAGCTAATCCTCACGACTCCTCAAGAAGGATATCTTTCCGATATTCTCTTGCTAGTTCTCATAGACCCTCTTCTCGATCTAATCTACACCAACACAAATTTCTCTCAATATTTTTCAGATGACATATTATTCACTTTCACCAGTAACTCTCAACAAGAAAATCTTCACCAAATCCTCTTCATTTCTACTAATGTTACAAGATATAGCATACACACATAAGATATTTTTTAGCTCCAGCATAACACCTTCATTTAAATACCACTACTTTTATACCTGCCTCAAAAACGATCAAATATCTAGGACTTAGCATTCAGTCTAATTTAAAATTTTCAATACACTTTAAAAAAATATACCAAAAACTCTCAGTCACCCTTTTTTCACTTAAAAGCGCTATCTCTTATAAATAGGGCCTCCGTCCCAAACACACAAAATACATATACTCATCATTAATCCTCCCACTAATTCAATACAAAAATTGCCGAATGTTTATGCGTAACTCAAGTGTATGTATATATAAACATGAGTTGAATTAACATAAATCTAACATAGGTATATATTTATAATTTATATATATGAGAGAATGATATGTATATATATAAATGTTAAAATATTATATAATTATTTCAAAAACCAGACTAAGTTTCTTAAAAAACGTAAGCATTAATCGATTATTACATAAGTAGTTACTAAGTGAGTCATAAGTAAATGTAGAAATATTCATATGGTGATATCTTAGTTGTAATTACATTAGTGGAATTCTTTCATTTGGATATTGCATATGTAGCACTCCTTCTTACAGTCAGTTTTCTTATATGTGTTGATTAACAGGATTTTCATATTCTTTTCTGAAGCTTATATAAAAAATTAAAAGTTAACCATAATAGTAATTTCTATGCTATTGGTGATTTTATAAAATTATTAGATATTGTTTGTATTTACAGAGATGACACAAATCTATGACATTATTCTTATTAGAAATATATAAATATCTAAAAAATAAACAATTTTAAATCTCTCAATATACTTTTTAAATTATATTAGTTAATATAAGCTTTTAAATAAAACAAAAATATAATTGGATAATTACAATTTAATACGAAATTGAATATGTAACACAATTCATTGAATAATTTTTTTATGCAAGTTTCCGAAAACTTTCTAAAAGTCTAATTTTTTCATATTTTTTTGAGTTTTAATTCTTTTTAATTAAATTATTCTTTATATTTTAAATCCAGTTTTTGATATTTGGAAAGGGCGGAATCAATTAAACTGAAGTTTTGGTCAAAAAAATATGAAAAGTTTAATATATATTTTTTTTAAATTTCTCATAATTTTTGATTATATATCCCCTTAGCCCGTGTGATTTTATTTACTTACGTGCGTTCACTTTTTTTTGATTTTCCTTATATTTAATATTTTCATGTTTTTATTTATCTTGTAACTGAATTCAAAAGAAAATTTATATGGTAAAATCATTGATACAGTATAGTTAAAGTAGTCTCTTTGACCTGAGTTAACTTACTTATTAAAGATTTGGTTGTAGTTTAGTTCAATTTCTTAATAGAATTTAAGATAAAAAACTTGCAGTTTTCTCGTTGTTCTACTTCTAGCATTTCTTCAAACCCTTTATTTTCAAATGATAATTGGAATTTTTATTTGATCTTAGTATGGGCCTATTAGATCCCCGCCCGATAAATTCAGTATTCCTTTACTTGACGAATCATGCTGTTATTTGTTTTAGCTGGTGTTTATTTACTCTTTCTAATTAAATCTATGTAAGTGTTTCAAATAATTCTATTTAGCCTTTTCGCTCTAAATTAACGATGTTTTTCATGTCATAGTATTTAATAAGGAGTGGAACATAAATCGTATATGATTTTATTGAAAATTTAGGCTTCCAAGAAGACAGCCTTTAACCCTATTAGTGCGGAAGGGAGGGGACGTAAAACGCCCCTCTCCTTCACTAAAAAATTGTACAAAATTTGCTGAATCATATCCTTTTAACTTTCGTGACTTTTCCTAAAATCGCTAGCTGCATCTTTTGATAGCATTTTCATGGTGGTTGAATGACCCTTTTATGTTAAAAATTGTCAATCAAAAATTAATTTTTTTCAGCAAATTTTGACATTATCTGTAGTTAACCTTATAACTTAGGGTTTATATTATATACTACCTTGAAAATGTATAATTATATACAGTTTTGAAAGCATAACACTTTATATATTTAATTTTTTCAATAATCATGTCCACTTTTTAGAAAATGTCAATCAAAATTTTGATTGATGAGAAATATATCTAATAAAATATACCTTCAAATTTTACATAAAATATATGTTTTTATACTAAATTGGCCATGCTGATTTCATTTCTGGACTCATTTTTTACATTTAGAATTTGAAAATACATATAAGTGTTAATCAAATTTTCTGTTTACTTCTAAAAATTCTCTCCAAAAACATTGATTCAAATTTTACATGAAATGTTTTTATACAAAATCGATCATGCTGGTTTCATTTTCGGACTTAGTTTTCGTATTTTGAGGTTTTAAATATCTCTCACTGTGAATCAAATTTGCGGTTTACGTCAGAAAACTATCTCCACAAATATTCTCTCTAATTTTAGATGAAATATATGTTTTATACCAGATCAACCATGGTTGTTTCATTTCTGGATTCGGTTTTATTTTACATAAAATATATGTTTTATACTAAATCGGCCATGGTGGTTTCATTTCTGGAGTCATTTTTTACATTTAGGATACCTATAAGTGTTAATCAAATTTGCGGTTTACTTTTAAAAATTGTCTCCAAAAAATTCATTCAAATTTACATAAAATATATGTTTTTATACAAAATCGATCATGCCGATTTTTTTTCTGGATTCAGTTTTTGTATTTAGAGGTTTTAAATATCTGTCAGTGTCAATCAAATTTGCGGTTTACGTCTGAAAACTATCTTCACAAATATTCTCTCTAATTTTAGATAAAATATATGTTTTATACCAGATCAACCATGCTAGTTTCATTTCTGGACTCAATTTTTGCTTTTAAAATAAAATATGTGTTTAAGTCTGAGAACTGTTTTCAAAAATATCTTAAATTTAATATCAAATCAACCATGATAGTTTCATTTATGGACTCAATTTTTGCATTTAGGATTTGAAAATACCTATGAGTATCAATAAAATTTGCGGTTTAGTTCTAAAATTTGTCTCCAAAAATATTGATTCAAATTTTACATGAAATATATGTTTTTATACCAAATCAAACATGCTAGTTTTATTTCTCAGATCAGTTTTTGCATTTAGAGGTTTTAAAATGTCTGAAAATGTCAATCAAATGTTCTATTTACGTCTATTGTCTACAGAACGTTGCGTACTTTAAAATGGGTATATATGTGTAAAAAACTTTATATAATTATTTGCATAAAATGTTTCTTTTTGAGATAAATCGATTTTTTGACTGGTTTGATTGATTTTCTTAAAAAATGAATATCACCATTGACAGCATGCTTGAAAATGGCTATATATGTGTAAAATTTTTATATAATTACTTAGATAAAGAGTTTCTTTTTGATTTGAGCTGTCAAATATAAATCAATTTTTTAACAGGTTTGATTGATTTTCATAAAAAATTAATATCACCACTGAATTCAGCATATTTGAAAATGGGTATACATGTGTAAAAAACTTTATATAATTATTTGAATAAAAAGTTCCTTTTTGAGATGAGCTGTCAAATATAAATCAATTTTTTTGTAAGGTTTGATTGTTTTTGATAAAAAAAATGGACATCACCACTAAATTCAGCATGGTTGATATATATATCTTACATTAAAAATATTTATAAAAATATAAATACTTACTAATATCAGAGAAAAATGGGGGGGGGGGGGGGGGGGACTTTACGCCCCCACTACTTGAGCGGACAAATTTAGCCCCGCACTAATAGGGTTAACGATAGAATAACCGAAAAAATTCTATCATAACCCCCAAAAGCGTCAATTGACGTCAAGTAGTTTTTCTGAGTAAAATTTAATAACAATAAATAAAAATTGTTTTTGAAACTTTTAAAAAATTTATTAATACTTCAGGCAAATTTTTATAGAGCATTTTTCACAGGTCTCTTGTTCACAACTTACACATTTCGGTTCTATTCCTGCATTTAATAGTACTACAAGTCTGTAATTCCTAATTTTTTGTTCTCTCATTTCCATGATTGTTTCTTTGTACAAGATCCATACATTTATCAGAGATAAGTCTAAAATATAAAAAATGCTAACATACCATCTTCTATTTGCTGCTCTTACTGAGTAAATTCGTGTCATTTGATCGACAACATTGACACCTCACTTTGAATTTAGAAAAGTACAACTTCAGGCTTCTTTAGATCATTTGATGTTGGTATATATAAATCTCGATGAAGTGTGCTTATAATGCAATTTCTAAATATTTTCCTCCCTAAAGATAACCATTTATTACATACTTGTATAGAACATCACAAGCTAACTAAGACTTTATACCATATTTGTATGGTTTGTTTGCTATAGAATAAATTTACATCTCGTTTTACAAGGAAATACCTGTTCATCTTTGGTGATGTTTGCGTAGAGTACCTAAGATTTCATCAAATTTTCAATGAATTGATTCAAAACATAAGAAAACATGCAAAATACATCGTCTTCAGTTCGAGATTTCCTTGTAGCCCTTTCATGAATTCTAAGAAAACGCAAAATCTCCTTGAATTTCTTTTTTGACATTGTTTTGGGGTAAATATTACACTCCAGATAGACTCCCGTATATTATCTAAAGAAAAGGTATTATTCCCTGACCTTGATATTACCAAGCCAATGAATTTGTCAAGATCTTCAAGTAAAAAATCCCATGATTCATCATTCAAAACACTTCTTGCTTCAGAAACTGTATATCTTTGAATGTGTCTCAATATTCCTTCATCAATCAAAACGTAAAAGGTGATAAAGGTCATTCGAATGTAATTTTTGATTTTGAATAAAATGTTGGACATGGTTTGAAACTTAGAACTTTGTATGTAGTCTTTGCGTGTCTTTCGTTGAAGAATTGGTCACAACATTCCAGATTGTACCTTTTTTTCAAATCAAGAAATTACTCTCGCATCTTCAACTTTCATAACTTGAACTAAGATTAGATTCACTGGCAGAGCTATCGTCGGAAAGAATTTCAGATAAAGAACGCATTATAAACCGAAGTTATAAACGATGATGAAGAAAAATAAATAGTCTGCTAAAACGGATAAGAACAGAAATAAGAAACAGTAAAAACCTCAATTGAGGCAGGTGGTCTTTCTCGTATAACCATGATACAATCTCCAATCATTTTCTTTTATCATTGATTGAGAATTGAGAAGAAAAATAAATAGTCTGCTAAAACGGATAAGAACAGAAATAAGAAACAGTAAAAACCTCAATTGAGGCAGGTGGTCTTTCTCGTATAACCATGATTGATGACCAACGTGTATTATCATTCAATTACAAAGATCATGAAATGGAGTCATATCAAAATATTAAATCTTGTAAAATTTTATTTCCTCTTTGCTTAAGATTTTAAAACTGATGCATTGTATGAAATGCGTCAGTTGGCTCATTTGGTTTTTCTAATGTTAAATCTTTTTCATTTAATTTTTCAGCAAATTCTGTTGCTTTTGCTATGATGATTGGCCCTGAAAGGTAAATTTTTGCATAGTTTAATTTGGAACCATTCATATAAAAGATTATTTAAATTTTTGAATTAATATTTACTTTCAAATCACTTTTTCTTTGAATCAGCATTTTTATAAAATAAATCAAGATAAAGCTTACTCTTTTTAAGAATATCTGATAATGTAATCTTTGGAAGCTCATGTTTTTAACTTAAATATTTTCTTGTAGTTTTTGGTTGCTTTTTGAGCAAGTTTTTTTTCGAATTGTAGACATTTTAAAACATACAACAGTACCTCGTTTTAAAATTTGTATACATGTTACACCCTTTGAAAAATTGAACCTTTAATTTAATGGATATGAGTGTTTGAAAATTGGGTTGAGTGATTAAAAACAGCTAGACTAGTGAGAGAGAGAGAGAAAAAAATGAAGTGATGGTAAAAAGAAATATGGAAGATAGGAGAGAATAAGTAGAGTCACTAACTAGTTTGAGTGATGAATACGCTGCAATTTCCTACACTTTGCGAGACAATCTGTTCAGTCTATTTTGAAGTTTATGACACACTCTATTTTTTGCACTTGCACGTAATGCTATAATTATCTTCTTTTTGAGGTCTTATAAAATCAATTTTTACTTAAACTTCTCAATAAATATGGTTTTTCACATTGATTGGGAATTTTTGTTGATTTACAGGATTGGTTTCAATATTGGAAGATAATTTATTGTACAATAAAGATTGAAGTAATTCAACATTTATTTATATTTTGAAAACACAAATAAATTAAATCTGATTTTGAAATTTCCACTTTTTGATCTTCATGTCATGTTCTTGATATATCGTATTTCAGGTACAGCAGTATATATGCATCTTTAGTTTTTTCGATCTGACACAGCTCAACGCTTATTGACCTTTACAATTTGTTTGAAAGATTATTAAATTAAATCTCAATTATAAATTTTTTGATGAAATTTATATCGATTAGAAAATCATTTAAAAATCTAAAAAATTTTATTGATAAATTATCTATCATATCAAATTGGTTATAAATCATTTTGATTATAATAGATAATAATTTAATCGAATATAGTATATGTTTATTCTGCATTATCCTAGAAAAATATGATATAAAAAGTAAGAATATTTTTACATAAACAAAACAGAATAATATCCTACATTTTGAAGTAGAGGATATACCTGAAATCTAAGTGAAACAGAAATTACCATTTATCGTGAGTTTTTATCCAAATGCATGCAAAAGTTCGTGCAAAGGGTAAGAACACACTTAAAAAATATAATTAACGTCTGGATCTTCATCGGGCTTTCTTTTCATTTTATACGATACAGATTTACTTGTTCTTATGCGTTTTCTCTGATAATGTTTTTTGCTATATTTGTTTTGATGACACCAAAATCTCTTCTCCCTTTGAAATTATCTCATTTTTGGTTTTTATAACTGAATGATTTCATTGATTGTATATTTTGAGGATGGAATTTAATCACTTTCTCCACTATGAGATAGATCTATTAGTTTTTGTTCCCTTCCAACTCCTCTACATTTCGATAATTTCAGACAGTTTTTCATTTTTTCAATTTATATTCAATTTAAAAATGTGATTTTTACTTTCAAAAGTATTATTTTGCACATTAATCGAATATCATATTTCATTATTTGTGATAAAATATGTTTTTTTGATTGTTTTGATTAAGTCTTTCAAGTAAGAGTGAATTCAAAATTTATTATTGATAAGGATTGATTAAATAATCAAATTCCGATAAAGATTTTGAAAAAATTAAACCTTTTTTAAGGAAATAATAAATTATTTAAAACTTTGAATTCATTATTTCTCAAATTGTGATAAGGTAGTACAAAAAAACAGCATCATATCAAAGCATGTATGTCACAAATGCTTTGACAAGTGCCTTTTCTTGATCACAGCCTATTAATAAGGGGTATATGTTTTTTTAATATTATTCAAAAAATGAGAATGTCTCAAATCTACAATCATGGTGTAGTAAAATGGGCCAATAATGATAGGACTAGTGTTTTTACCTTTTCTTAATAACCTTTCTTCTTGAAACACAAAGAAGGTCGAGTAAAGAAGACTTAAATTAAAAGTTCGATCTATTCCGATAATGGAAATTACTTTCAATGGCCATGTTTAGATGGTTTATTTGATTTGTAGTATAAAGAATGAATGCAGGAGTGCTGTTTGAAGAAGAATAACAAGATTGTATAAATCGACGTTCCTTATGAACGGAGGTGAGTAGAAAAAGAATGTTGTCAGAGGTTTTTTTATAATCGTTGTTTGTGAGCGAATATTTCAAATTTCCTAAGTATTTTAGTGTCTGGGGGAAATGTATTAATGAGTAGGGAATTTGTGTAAATCTTTCTTGTAGTTTTATATTGATGAATTTGTTGTTTAATGAAGTTTTTAACTTGGAAGGATGTTTTAAAATAAGAACATGTGTTTGTTTTTGAATTAGCATGTAATAGTGGAACGGAAAAAGAGCCGATATATTCATATTTGATAAATTTAGTAGTTCTCTTTAGGAAAGGTGTTAAAATATGAAATTCTTCTTTTGAAGTTACTATTGTCTTTGAAAAAAGAGAAATATAAAAATCCTCGCCTAAGTTATCATTTTTCCAATTTAACTAGCTGATTATCATTACTTAGTACATACTTGTATTTTGTACTGTATTTGAGGAACAAGTCACACAATCATCGATATATAAAATTTTCTTTTTCAGGCATTTTTAATAGAAAACAAATGTTCTCTTTGAACCCTTTAGGAACTTCGTTGAAAAAAGATTTATGTGGAAAATATAGAAAACCAAAGCATTCTTTCATTTTCAAAAATGTATCATTTAGTCGTTTGAATGATGAGCTAGATGGACTAGAATGCGAAAAATAATCATGATCATTTTTTATGGCAATTAAATTATTCTTCATTTTACTATCTTTTGGAGAAAATTAACAATATTCTATTGGAAAAAATTTAATTATCTTCTATTGGAGAAAATTTACTATTTTCTTTGGGGAAAATTTTACTATCTTATATTGGAAAAAAATGATTCACATCTAAATTCTAAATATCTGGGTTTATCCAAAGAGTTTATATGATGAGATTCATCAACCATGGCAAAATGATTTTTCAATGTTTTTCCATTTAGAGAAAAATCCTTTATGAAAATATAATATGTAAGGGAATCTTTTTTGGAATTGCAGTTGAGCGGTGATATTAATCGATTCAGAACATAATATGCGATGTTATAATTTGAATAAGGCTGAAAGATCAGTTTAATATGAATAGTAAGCGCTGTTGACATGGCACATATGGTAAAAATATTTGATCAACCCCCAGAAATTTGAACATTCGTGATTTCGGTATGAATATCACATGTTGTTTGCGTTTGTCTTTCGACCAGGAAAAGTTTTCATACTTCGTAAATCAGGTTGGTTTTTGAGGCGCCATCCATACAATAAAGAATATCAAATCCTCTTTGAAAAGTTGGATTTTTATATGAATCGAAATTTACAAGAAGTTCAATGCATGTTAGAATCCTTAAATTTGAATTTTTCGTTGTCAAAGAGTAAAGTGGAAACTGCATTAAAAAACAATTACCATCTTTTCTCAGACTTTCAATGATCTTTCAAATTTTGTAAGCTATATGTTTTATAAAGATTTTTCAGCCTTTTTAATGCGCTATTATATGTATAGGAGTCTGAACATATAAATAAGTTCGGTTTTTCTTTGAAATAGGCCTAATCACTTTCTAAAGTGAAACAATTCATGATAGCATTATCACATCTCAATGAGACAGAATCAGAATACTTTCTTGTAAACATTGCACTCAAATTTGATCCTAAAATTAAATAAAATTTTTATCAACCCTATAAATGGGATGAATTTAGTAACGCGTCATGTGTGTTTGCTACATTTTGTACTCTATGAATGAAAAAGACAAAAAAATTCTAAAACGCTAAAATACATTATGAAAAATTTAGTTTTATTGGAACAAGAAAAACAGTGAGCTTTTTTGACAAATTTTCTCTGACTAAAACAGAATTTTTTTTACAATTGTCACAATATGATCTACTGCTTTGTTTTTGACAGCTTTGATTCATTTTAGACAATAAAAATGAATTAAATACACGAATGCCAATGATATTAAAAAATAGTAAACGCCATCTTGTATTTTTGCGCCTACATGTATACTCTTCCAAATTTTGATCTAATTGATCGGTCCTTTTTTTCCAAAATTGTAATCCAAAATTAAAGCTGGTCTTTTCTGAACTTTATTTAAAATTTTCAACAATATTGGCATTTCTTTTCTATGTGCACGTATAGTTCCTAAAAGCATTAAGTTTTTTTGAAGTTGTTTGTTGATGTGAAGTAAAAACGGTTCAACTAAATCCATAACGACATTTTTAGCTAAACCTTTATGAACAATGTTGCTCTCTTTCCCAGTATATACTTTTGCACTGAGAGCAAAACCAGTTTCAGAGTCACAAACCCAAAAAATTCTCAAACCAAATTTTCTCGTCATTGAAAGAATATAAGTTCGCTCAGGAACTTTTCCTCGATATCCTAGTAATTGCTCATCTAATGTTAATGTTTCACTAGGATCAAAATATAAAAGCAAATTTCTTTGGAACTCATCCCATATTTCTTTTATTTCTGGCAAGCTATGTTTTTCTATTCTTTCTTTTCTATTTTTGAAATTAGCCAATCTTATTGTTCTTAAAAAATTGAAATCTTTGTAAGCTTATTGCCACACGATAGAAAGCTTTACTTTCCAATGGATTCCACATTTCAGAAGGAGATGTAAACTTACGTGTCTAAACGAGCTCTTATTATCACAGCCAAACAAGCTTTTATTTCATCGATAGAAAAAATTTCATATTTAAATACTTTATTCTACTTCGTCTTATTATGTCAGATTGAGGTTAGTATACTTTTGAATTGTATACAAGATAGAATCATTTAAAAAAAGCTTAAACAAAAAGGCAGGATTAAAATTATTAACTTTTTTATCACTTCTTTTCGCAACATTTCTAGCTCTTCTTTTATTTTCAAAAGGTTTTTGAGAAAAGCAAATGTTATGTGAAAATATCAGTTTCTCTAATTTATAGTCAAGATTTTTATCTTCACTCTGACTCACTGTTTAATTTCATTTCAAATTTCAACAAACTATCAGAATCTGACGTAATGTGATCATTTATAGCTTCGTCAACTTCGGAATGTTCATTATAATAATTTTTATCAAAAAAGAATTCTGTACCTTCACTTACAATCCTATCTATTTGAAGACAATCTGTATCTATTTTCTCCATAGGAAAAACAAATCGCAATCAACTCAACATGGTGCAAACACACCAAACTGTAGAACTATGAAATCTCCCTCTAAATTTTGTTTTTGGTATAGTGAAGGAGTGATATAAAATTTTTCGGATGCAAATTAACACCTGTAATATTGAAGATTGAATGACATACTATGATAGTTTAAACCTTTATTTAGTGGTCCTTAGGTTACTTAGGATGAGGGCCGATGAGGCCTTGTTTCATTTTTTTTATCAAAAAATCAATTTTTTATACATATTTTCAGTATTAGAATTTAAATAAAGCATTACTTTTTACATTTATTTCTTTTCTTGGATTTTTTATTTTACTTTTTAAAAATTATTTTTAACGCCATCTACAATCATTTATTTTTCCATTTGCCCTTGTAATATATATAATCTTGAGTGAATAATTTTATATGCAATAAAAATAATTTGGTTCACATTAGATGATGAAAACGGTTCTTACTTTGTAGCCACATACGGCGCATTTCATTGCCTATCGCTACAATCGTTTCTTTGAAAAATGCTGAAATTTCTCATTTCATGTAGGAGTAAATAACAAAGCATTAGATTTTTATTGCGGCATTGAATCGCATTTTATATCCCTCTATAGTTTTCTTATTGTTTACTTCTTGTATCGTCCATTGCATCGCATATTATTTATTTCTCTATTGGTTTTATAGTTGTTTACTTGCGTCTTTCTTCGTTTTTTCTTTGACATTCGAAAGATCTTTCTAAGTTTTCCATTGATTTTCTATCGGTTCATTGCATCACAAATTATTTGCACATCTGTTTTCTAATTGTTTATTTTTCTGTCTTGCTTTGTTTCTTATTTGACAACCACACTAAAGGATTTTCTAAGCTCTTTTTCTATCTTTTATCATCACATATTATTCCCTCCTTTCCAAACTTTTTTTCGCGTCTTGCTTCATTTTTTCCTTGGTTGTTTTTGTAATTCTTGTTCCTAATTTTCTTTAGCAATCATCCTTTAGGATGATTATAAGATGATTTTATAAGATTATAAGATAAGATAATAGATTCATAAGATTTTCTTATGTCTTCTAAAGAGTTTGTGCCAAAAAGTAGCGTCGTTTATTTTACTCAAGAAAGCCTTCCAACATCAACTGATGGTATAAGTAGAGGCATAAATGTGAGAAATGTCTAGGCATCCAACTGGTCCAAAAAACCAAGCTAAAAAACTAAAAATCCTCACCAAGTTTAGAATCTTTTTGTTATTACTGAATTAATAAAGAAAATTTTTGATGAAACAAGATTTTATTAATAAAATGAACACGATGAATAATCAAACCGAGCAACTTCAAATGTTTTTTTTCAACTTTTACAGTTGACGTACTACTGGGATTTATTGCTTCGTTATACTGGATTGGCCTATCTAAAGACCAAAAGGTTCCTTATGATGATTTGTGCAAACCTTTAATAGGTTTGCCCTTTGTAAAGAGTACCTTGATAAAAAGCCAAATGAAATTTTGTTCTAGATTTTTACGCTTTGATAATCCTGTTCGAAAAGAAACAGCATCGGATAAGATAAAGGCAGTTCGACTTTTGAAGGACCATTTTTACAAGGTTTTCTAAAAGTAAGATTTTTGGCCTCTTTTGCATAAGTGTAATAATGCTTTTATTTATGTGTGTTAGTTTTTGATTTTTGAGATCAGTTTTTGAGATTAAAAAATGTTCTACTATCAGAAAAATAAAATATGCAAAGTTTTAGCTATTTTTATAACTTTTAACAGACTGCTCAATAATAACAAAGTTTTCAACTCATTTATTCTTTCAAAAGTAAATTCAATTTTACTTTAATAGCATTAAATTGACTTTTTTTAAATTTTCCATTAAAAACACAAATGATTTATTTATTTAAAAAAATCAGATTTTTTTATATCAGGATTATTGTTTCGATGCTGCTCGATTGTTTGAAAAAGAAATTGTCTTTGTTTTTATTCTTTGTAATTTTATCATTGAAATGGCTTGCCAGTTTAACTATACGCTCTCCAACATCATTGACAACATTGATGAGACTTGAAACTTTTTTTTCCATCAATGTAAGAAGGAGTGTAGTCAGACCAATAAGAAGGATCACGAGATAAAAAAAGAGGTATCAATTTTCATCTGAATAAAAAAATTATGAGACCTTGATGTGATAAATTCTGAGATGCTCAAGTTTTTGAAAGATGTAGTTTTTCTAGTTTCAAACTTTCTGTTTTTTTCTTTGCTTTCTTTTTTTAATGATTCTACCTTTTTAATCTTTTCATTTCTATTTGCTTGAGAAAAAAATACGCAGCAGATAATTGCTCTGATAAATACCATAAGTGGTTTTTAAACTTTCTGAAAGCAACATTGTATATTTCTTCATCAATGAGTTTATAGTCCTCAAAATTTTTTAACATTTTTAAGTCATTTTCAGGAGCATTTGTTACATCATGAGTTGTAAACCAGCATTGAACATAGAAAAAAATAATAAAAAAATTTATTCTAAAGCCTTCTCCTCTTTTTCATTCAAATCAACTTGAGAATGAAAGAGATAAATTTTGAGAGAATAAATTACCCTAGCCATCCATCTAGCTCTATGACACGCACCTGGTACTTTGAAGTGTATACCTCTTTTCGGAACTTCTAAAGAAATTAACGATAATTCCAAAAACTCTTTGTAATCTTTACGATCTTTGTCTTCTGTTAATTGTTGTTTTATAAATTCAATGATAGAACTTTTATTACAATTAATAAAATGTACTTCTTCCTCTGTTTTTGCTTCAAACATTTGTAACTTTTCCTTTTTGATGAGGCTTCATTTTTTTCGAAGATTAAGAAAAAATTCTAGATGAGGACTTTTTGTAAAAAAAATATCAACAATACTTTCTAAAAAAATAGTGGCGCCCACAAGACCTAAGATTTGAATGAGTTGTCCATTTTAAAGTTTTAACTGCACACGGAAGATGCAAATTTTGTCAAAAACACAAGTCACATATAACAAAAATCCAATATGAGATTACACTTTGACAAAAAAGTGCAATATGCTTTAAATTGTATCATTATAACTCTTATAATTTCAGACATCTAACGTAGGAAAATTAGTTCATTTAAAATCCTTAAATAAAACAGTTTTTAGTAATTTTTTTTCCAAAAAAATATTGCTTCAAAGAGGCAATGTTCCCACATTGTAACATTCGTTTCGTAAAAAAAAGTTACATCGATTTTTTAAGTATAGAGTAAAAAATCATTTATGTCAAAAAATTTGCCTTAGTTATTTATAACCAATAATTAAAATTGGATTTGCTGGAATCTCGATTAAGTCCATCCACTTCCCTTTTAACTTCATAAAAATAAACCTCTTCTCAGCTTGGAATATGTTGCATATATACTATATAGTTTCATTTCAAAAGTTCCATAAATTCGTCTTCTTTTCTTATATTTATAGAAGGGACTAGAACGATAAAACACTATTTAATTTCCCGAGATTTCCTATTTACCTTTCTTTTAGTAATTTGAGTGCTCTCAATGGCTTATAATTTGAGTATTGCTATTTTGTGCTTTTTAGCCTCCACGCTTGAGGTATAGATATCTGCTTTACTCAGTCTTTTCTAAAATATATTAAATACCACAAAAATATTTTAAAATTTTTTAATTTAGAATATTTTTTCGCTAAATTCGATAACTGATCTCTTCCAAATATACAAATTATATTTGTATTCCAAAGCTTGCAGATAGCCTTTTTCAGGATGGAACTAGTATGTCAGAATCAACATCTCCCTAATTTTCCAATTACACAGGAACAAATTGATGATCTTCATCTAACACCTTTTATTTCACCTTATAAACTCGTTCTATACTTCCTTTTGCAGGTAACCCTATTACCCTCATTTAATTATTACATTTTTTATACCTTTTGTATACCTTTTTAAAAAATAGGAATTCCAATCTGGAAGAGATAACATTTATCTTGACCTTCGTTTTAGCAAAGATCATTCGAAAAATGCCTTTCTCTTCTTTGTAGATTATATTCAGGTTTTTAATTCTTTTTTTAACCCATTAGTTCCCTGCGTTGCCCCAAAGCAACACAACTTTAGGGCCGTAAAACAGTAAAATAAAAATATTAAAAAGTGTATTTTTTGTACTAATGGATCAAATTAAATAAGCTTTATTTAATTTTTTAATTCTTTTCATGATTTTTTGACTTTAAAAGCAACAGAAGCGTCTTAACTTTTGGTAATTGCTTTAAAATATTTTTTATATAAATATGACCAATATTATTTTATCTGTACTCCAAAGCAATCTATAAAATATTTTTATTGCACTAAAAATAGTTACTCATATTTTCGAAGTTTTTTGATAAAAAAAACTACTTTAAAAACTTTATTTTTTATAACATAATTTATCAAAAAATAAAAGCGTTGCCCTTGGGCAACGCAGGGCTGTTGCTTTAAAGCAACAATAAATAAATCTAAAAATATATTAAATTTTTTTATTTATTATTGAAATAACAAAACATTTAAGAAAAAAAACATAGAAAGATTTTGAATTTTTTTAAATTTGTTTTAAAATATTATTTTACTATTATTTTTTAGTATATTTTTTTAATCTAAACTGCAATTCATACTTTTTTCTAAAATGGCGAACGTTGATCAAATAAAGAGACGTTTAAAAGAATCAAAAGAAAAAATTCAAATAAAAAAATTACCCAAGCAGTTGAAAGTAAACATCTTACAATTAATGATGCCATTGATGCTCTCAACAGTAATGTCAATTGGCTTGATGCAAATATTTTTATGGCTCCGCCTGATGATGTAAACTGTTCAGATGAGATTCAGGTGATGAAACAAACTTCGAGTTACACAATTTATCAAAAGAACAATTACTAGCCCAATGTGAACTCCAGTTAATTTGTAATTTTCAAGACGACACCGTTATAATTGATAATAAAAATAGAGATCAGATGACAGATTTCAACAAAGTTATGACTCAAGATTTATTCTCAGGTAACAACAAATGGATGTCCTCTCATTTATCGCGAAAATGAATACCAACGTAATATAAAAACTATCATAGAAAGTTTTCAAGTACCTATCTATAGGTTTTTCAACAGAAAAAATGACAAATTCAAACTGCCAATGGAATAGGTTAAATTTTTTGAATTATTTTTTGACAATGAAGTTATTGATTTTATTATAGAAAGGACAAATCAATATGCAATTGAAAATGGCGCTGTTGGATGGACACCACTCAAAAGAGAAACTTTTTTTGTTTTTTAGGAATTCTTATGTTGAGTGGTTATGTGCAACTCCCATCTTATAGGATGTTTTGGGAAGAAGCTCCACATGTCCAACATCGACTAGTTAAAAATGCAATGCCTAGAAATCAATTTACCTCAATTTTTCAGAATCTTCACTTTTGTGACAATAGAACTCTTGATCCAACTGACAAATGCCAAAAGTCCGACCACTTTTAAATTTAATAAGAAACAATTGTCAAAAATTTGCTTTGTTGACAAAAAAGTTGATGTTGACGAGTCAATGATTCCTTATTATGGAAAGTTTGGCCAAACACTTAAGCAAAGAATGCCAATGAAACCAATTCGTTCAGGATACAAAATCTGGTGCTAAAACTTACATGGAGGATACCTTTATAATTTTGAAGTATATCAAGGTAAAGGTTAAAAAATGAATTTAGTAAAAACTTTGGTTTAGGACCAAGTGTTGTTCTTGGTCTACTAAAATCTTTACCAGAAGGTCATTTTACAGTATACATTGACAACTACTTTAACTCAATACCACTTTTAAAATACTTAAAAAACAAAAACATTGGATGCACAGGAACAATAAAAACTAACATGATACAAGATTGTCCCTTACCTTCAAAAGCCGAATTTAAAAGAAGAAAAAGGATCTATTCTAGGTTATAAAGATGCGAATAGTGGCGTTGAATTAGTGATGTGGAATGATAATGGGCCTGTGATAGCTGCATCTAATTTTGAAAGCATTGAGCTGTGGGGCTTGCAAAAGATGGTCACAACAGTTGAAAGAATAAGTTACGTTTCAAGACCATCAATGATTGCCAATTATAATAAATCAATGGGTGGTACTGATCAGATGGATCAAGCTTTATCAACCTACAGGCCCTTTATCAGAAATAGAAAATGGTATTGGCCATTTTTTAATATTGTTTAGAAGTTAGCATGTACAATTCATGGTTATTACATAAAAGTATTGAAGAACCATGCACATTTTTGGAACACATACGGTCAATTGCGACTTCATATTTGCAAATTTATTGTCATGATAAAAAAGTGATTCCAACAAAAATTACAGTTTTTCACAATAGCCGTGTTTCTAGACGAATTGATGATTCAATGCGATATGATGGCGTAAATCATTTTCCTGGAATGGATGACAATAAATCGAGATGTGCTCTCTGTGGCAAAACAACAAAAAGAAAGTGCACAAAGTGCAATCTTAAACTCCATGATTATTGTTTTTCAGCTTTTCATGGATTAAAAGAATAGGTCATTCAAATTACGTTTATATTATTATATTATTTCAGCAATAATATATAGTGAACAGAAAAAGTAAGGTATCACAAACAAAAAATAGTATTCTTAGATACTCAACAACTTCTAAAGTAATTAAGAGTAACAAAAAAAATTACAGTTTAGCACAAGTTTCATTTTTAAAAGTTTAAAGATTTATGTTGCTTTTAGGCAACATCCCCGTGTTGCCCAAAAGCAACACATAAATTCAGACATTCATAGATATCGTTTAGAAAAATTATTACAAAAATTAAAAATTTTATACTAAAATTAAGTAAAAATAATGAAAAGTTTTGTTTGTCTTAAAAAAATATAGTTTTGGGCACTAATGGGTTAATAATTTAATCACCATAAATTACATTCCAAGATTTATCATGATTTGTGTCCTCATATGATCACATCACACTATTTCACTACTAAATTCAGCATGCTTGAAAATTGGTATATATGTGTAAATAATAATTAGTTCAATAAAAATTTTAATCTTGGTGTGGGCGCTCATATTCAAATAATTTCTTGACAGGTTTGATTGCTTTTCATAAAAATGAACATAACTTTTTATAATTATTTCAATTAAATTATTTTTTTGAAGATTTTCATAAAACTGAACATGACCACTAAATTTACCTACTTAAAAATGTTTAAAAAGCTAGTATTTCAATAAAAATCTTAATTTTGACATGAGCTATCATATTTAAATTATTTTTTGACATGTTTGATTAATTTTCATAAAAATGAACATCACCACCAGATTCCAGGGGCGCACATCCTCAAAATTATTGGGGATAGTGAGCAGATTTTTCTCGCAATTTTCAAAATTAGTGGTCTGGAAATACCACGGGAGCCAAATATTCAAGCAATCCTTTGAAATAGAGTGTATTCAGCGCATACCTAAATTCATATGACTACCTTATATTTTTTTTTACAAAATTGGTAAATACTATACTTTCAGCTAAAATATTTTAATATCGCATATACACTAGTTTAAAAAAAAACAAAAATTGTTGGGGGCGAATAGGCTTTTCATTTGAAAATGAAGTAGTCTATCAGGCACATTACAGGAATTGATGAAAGGATATCTGATTGATAGAGAAAACAACGGAAAACAAGTAACTGAAGGTTTGAGAGTTTAATATGAGTGAATGTAGTCTGAAGGAAAAGAGTCTACTAAACACCCTTCGATGTTTATATGAAAAAAATGTGATTGATTCAGCGGCGCACATCCTTGAAATTATTAAAATGGGCGGACTTTCAAGCGTCTTCCAAAAAAGACAACAAATTTTCTGTCTACTCCTCTCTTGTCTATTTTATTTCATTCTTAATTAAGCTGTAAACTTTCAACTCCGCCCTATTAAGTTTAACGTCAACAATGAATGAGTACTTATATATAGCTCCTTCTTTCTCACTTCAAATAGATGCGCCCCATCTCCAAATTATGTGTAGAAAGGGGGTAATAATATCAATTAACAATAAAAAAATTGGAAATTTTATTGAATGAAAAAAATCATTCATTAATTTTCAATTGTTCCATTTCTTCTTCCAAAAAAATAAAAAATGTTTTATTAAGGAAAATAAATAAAAAAAAACACATCCAAATTACATTACTTTTCTGAAGTAATTTCAATCAAAAATGTAAAACAGAACTAAAGTTAGAAAACTTGGTATTAGAATTTTTTCATTCTTTTTAGTGTATAAGAATAAGTGTGAGTTAGTTAGACTCAAAAAGGGTATACAATTGTGCAAACAAAAATCAAACAATAAATTAAGATGGCATTACTTCATTTTTCTCAGCATCATTCAAAAATAGTTTAAAAGCTAAATTGGTGCAAGCTACAAAAATCTACAAAAAGTAAAATAACTTTTAACATTTTGCAATGATTTTCTTTTTGCAATGATTTTTTTCACAAAGTGCCCTATCAAAACTGAACCTCGTTTAGAACTTATTTGTTCTAAAAACATCAGCCGCATCCATCACACTAATTTTATTTTCTTTTTTACTTATTCAATAAAGTACTTGTTTTATTAATGTTTAAGTTTTAATTTAAGAAAATAGTGTGCCATAAAATTTTTTGATTTAATATAGTGTGCCTTAAATGTAAAAAGTTTGGACAACACTGATTCTAAACATACATACACACTAGAGCCCTGCGCGGGTTGTAAAAAGTTGTCCGCACCCGCCCCGCATTATATGAATTTGCACCAGTACCCGACCCACATTTTATCGAAATAATACAAAGCTAATTAAATGTTATTTATATCCTTAACATCTTTGGAAAAAAATCTTAGATATACTATACTGCTTTTAAATATATTATTAATTTTTTTACAAATAAGTTTTTGTCTGAAAAAAATTTCTTTGACAAGTTGTGTAATCTGAATAAACAAATTGTCTCATCAACAATTGCAATATTTAAAATTTTGAATATAGAATCACAAAGGATTTTAACCCTTGGATTTTTCTAATTTGTATTTTTTTAATTTGTATACTTTGTTTTCTCATATAAAATAATTTTACAAATTTTAGAAAGCGTTAGAGTTTACCTCTTGAACTAAGTCAATGAATGCACCACAACCGATCGTTTCAAATTGTCTAAGATCTTTAGCTAAAAAACGGACGCATGCCAGTTTAATGTTTTCGTTTTTAGCTTTTGAAATAACTTTAGCATTATTTAAAACTGGCTTCATAGCATCAGTCATTTTGCACTTGTGTCTCCTAAGAATAGAAGTACCTGTTTTTCTTCCACAATAAGCGAAAGCTTGAAAGCATACTTTACAAGCAGCAAAATCCAAATGAGTGTTTTTTCATTTACCACGATACCAAACGTCTTCCAGACCTCCGATTTCAATCCATTTACAGTTACACTTTTTATTTTATATAAGCCAGATTTGAAATGAGATGAAACTTGCTGAGATGTTAACGTTGCCATTTAAAATGTGCGAAAGAAAACAACAACAAAAATGAATTATTGAATAATATTTTATAATGGATATTTCAAAAATATGACATTCTTATTTGATTTTTTTCTCATTCTTCTTTTGCACACGCACCAATCACGCTAATCAAACCTGCTCTATCTTTCTATTTCAATTACAATTTCACTTCATCACACACTATTTACTCAATGCAAATCTCTTTCCATTATACGTAACACATAGAAATAAAAAATAAGCAAAAAGGCAATTATGCACTCAAAAACTTGCATAAAAGTGAAGATTGTCCGCACTATATTAATAAAACCCGCACCCGCCCCGCCCCGCAAAAATGTTGCCGTGGACAACCCACGTCCGCCCCCCGGTTGTGGGTTTCGCAAAACCCGCGCGGGTTGTCCGCCCCGCCCAGAGCACGAATACACACACCAGATGCGTACATCCTTAAACTTATTGGCGGAGGGGAGGGGGGCTTTTTTTTTATAATTTTAAAATTTTATTTTAAAAGAGTATGCGTCCCTGATACATACATACTAATACAAACATAACATATTGACATTAGACACCCATGCAAAACAACAGAAGAGCCGAATAATATTTTCATCGTTTGTTTTAAAATATTTATTATTTTTTAGATAACTTATATCCCTTTTGATATTTTATCCTCGCAACTTAAAAAAATTCTTGGTGAAAAAGCTTGGGACTTATTTGAAACAAGAATGCGCTCTTTAACGGCAAATATCTTCATTTTCATGTTTTATTTTCAAAAAAATCACCTGAAGCATGCTTACTTCTCCATAAATTCTATAATCGGTAGTTTTTCTTTTCTTATGTTATTTCGTTTCCCACAAAAGTGTCATGAATCTTTTTTAATAAAATGATATGATATATTTTATTGTGCTTTCAATACGTGCAAATCACTTGTTTTCCTGTAATAGATTTAACTTCCCTATAAAAATCTATGAAACTTTAGCACAATATCAGGGGCGCACATCCTTGAAATTATTGAGGGGGGAGGGGCGAAATTTTTTTGTTGCAATTTTCAAAATTAGTGGTCTGGAAATACCACTGGAGACCAAATATTCAAGCTCTTTAAAATAGAGTGTATTCAGCGCATACCTAAAGTCGTAAATTTATAAGACTACTTTATATTTTTTTACAAATTTGGTGAATTTAAATACTATACTTCCAACGAAAATATTTTAATTAAATTTGCAGAATATACACTAGTTTAAAAAAACCCAAACTTGTTGGGGGGGGGGGGTGGAATAGGCTTTTCATTTGAAAATGAAGTAGTCTACCAGGCACATTACAGGAATTGATGAAAGGATATTTGATTCATAGAGAAAACAACTGAAAACAAATAACTGAAGGTTGGATAGTTTTATATGAGTGAATGTAGTCTGAAGGCAAAGAGTCTACTAGACACCCTGCGATGTTTATATGAAAAAATGTGATTGATTCAGGGGTAAGGGTATAAAATGAAGTTATAAGTGTGCAAACAAAAATAAAACAATAAATTAAGATTGCATTATTTTATTTTTCTCAGCATCATTCAAAAATAATTTAAAAGCTAAATTTATACAAGCTCTCATTCTTTATGCCTCCTATTATTTTGAAATTATTCTGAGAACAGACGGTTCCATTTTAAAATAGTGAAAATTGGTTTATTAGTTTATTTTGTTTCCTTTCTCTCTTATGTTAATTACGTAGCAAATTTTTCAATTTTGAGTGGTGCAGTGGATGTATTTTCATTGACCAGGCACTGATGTACCGCTTATCTCAAACTATGAACAAATTTGTATCGATAAGAAATCGAATCCAGAGGCTTCCGTGCTATGTCCATCATCTCAACCAACCTGCCATGCCACACATAGATAGAGTATGCTGTAGGGGATACGTCAAATTAGTTTTCAAAAAACTTAAGTTATGCACTAAAATTTTTTAGTTTTTGTTGAAGCTCTATAACTTTTTCTGATAGACTTTTTTTCCTTAAAAGTTATTATAAAAGGCAAATCATTGCAAAATGTTAACAGTTATTTTATTTTTTGTAGCTTGTATAATGAAATAATGCGATCTTAATTTTTTGTTTTATTTTTGTTTGC
The DNA here is from genome assembly GCA_030549495.1 of Nectonema munidae. Classification (NCBI taxonomy): domain Eukaryota; kingdom Metazoa; phylum Nematomorpha; class Nectonematoida; family Nectonematidae; genus Nectonema; species Nectonema munidae. The sequence continues at coordinate 3,058,444 of JAUIRK010001052.1, forward strand.
ACAATTATAACTTCGTTTTATACCCTTGCCCCCTGAATCAATCACATTTTTTCATATAAACATCACAGGTTATCTAGTAGACTCTTTGTCTTTAGACTACATTCACTGATATAAAACTATCCAACCTTCAGTTATTTGTTTTCTCTATGAATCAAATATCCTTTCATCGATTCCTGTAATGTGCCTGGTAGACTACTTCATTTTTCAAATCAAAAACCCTATTCCACCCCCTAACATTTTTGGATTTTTTTAAACTAGTGTATATTCGATGGTTGTAGGTAAAAATGCCCCCAATTAAAAAGTAGGAAAAAAATGCCCTCTAATTTTTGATTTTCAGGATTTTTTATAATTATATAAATATTTTTATTTTTGTACCGTTTTGAAAGGCTAAATTCCTAAAATTTCTTAATCTATAGGGTTTTTTCTTTATAAAGTTCTTGAAAACAATAGCTTAAATCAGTTAAAATACAAATTATATTTAGAAAGTGTTCTGATACACACAAAGTCCAAAAATATTTGCTGTCTTATAAAAAAATTTTTTGTATTTAAAAAATTGTCGTATGCTGAATTTTTTAGTTTACTTTAATTAAATTTTAAATGTTTTAAATGAAAAGTTAACTTTTTTTTTTACAAAAAATCTTTATTTGACATATCTTTTTTAAAAATTTTAATTAATAATTTTTTGTGTTGGGGCATTTTTTCCTAATTTAAATTTGGGCATTTTTACTTTTTAATTGGGGGCATTTTTTCTGCGCACTATATTCGATATGCAAATTTAATTAAAATATTTTCGCTGGAAGTATAGTATTTAAATTCACCAATTTTGTAAAAAAAATATAATGTAATCTTATAAATTTAGGACTTTAGGATATGCGCTGAATACACTCTATTTTAAAGGATATTTGGTCTCCCGTGGTATTTCCAGACCATTTTGAAAATTGCAAGAAAAAAATTCGCCCCCCAATAATTTTGAGGATGTGCGCCCCTGATTTTGATGAAGATGATAACTCAGATGGTGATAGTACTTGGATACCAATAAAGACTGAGCTAAAATCATTACCTTCCAAATCAAGATGAACTTGATAACTTGATAAAGGATTTGAATAATAAAATCATCCTCTCAGATATTAGCATCACGATTGAAAGAGTGGATTTTATTGTCTCGAGGTGTAAAATTTCAAAATACAGGCATAGGCATATAGGATTTTCACGTTTTTACTCTATGAGTAATAATTTATTTTTTTGTTTCAATATAAATGGTTTGTTTGAAGAAATTGGGTTGCCTCATGAACCGAAACAATGGCGCTTATTCATTGACTCATCTTTGAAAAGTCTCAAAGCAGTTTTGCTGCATAATGAAAATAAACCACTATCGGTTCCTGTTGGTTATTCCTCACAACTCAAAGAAAATTACGAAAACATGAAACTTAAAATTATACGATTGCTATTAAGAATGCAGGGAGGATATACAAAGTGTCATTGTTTTCTTTGTTTATGGAATAGTCGAGATAAAAAAAACCATTATCTCAAAGATGTTTGGCAAAGAAGGATATCCTTTGAATCTGGCAGCCAAAATGAGGAGTTTTCGCCTCTTGTTCAAAGAGAAAAAAATTCTTCTACCGCCTCTTCATATTAAGCGATGTCTTAGCAGTATATAAGAGCTTTACCTCCAGATAACAAAATTCTTTATGAATTACGTAAAATGTTTCATAAACCATCTGAATCTAAACTGATTGCAGTTGTATTCCAAGGACCACAAGTTAAAAAATGCTCCTGACAGATTCTTCAGGAAATCAAATGTCGCAGATTGAAAAGCGAGTATGGAATGCATTTAGAAATGTTGTGTATGGTTTTTTAGTCAATATAAAAGCTGAAAACTATCAAGAATTAATTGCAAAACTCTTCGAAAATTATTATGATATGGGTTGTGAATGTCAATAAAACTGCACTACATGCATTCTCATTTGGACTTTTTCAAACCAAATCTCGGAGACGTATCAGAAGAGCATGGAGAGAGGTTTCACCAAAATATCAAACACATAGAGAAACAGTATCAGGGAAGATGGGATGAATCAATGATGGGGGATTACATTTGGAACCTAACTCACCGCAAAGTGAATTATAAACGAAAAATTTGCTCAAATCATTTTTAAATAATGTTCTTTTGGATATAAAAATAATATATAAATTATAAATACATATAGTATTAACACAAATATGCAAAAATTTTGCAAAAAGTTATAGCAATGGAAAAAATCGTGTTATTTCGGAAATCACCACATTAGTTTATAAAAAACACAAAAAATTAAAATTTTTGTAAGATTGTGTAATCTATTCCATACAATATATTATGTTTAAGTCCAAAATTTACTAAGTTAAAATGGAAAAGTTTTTTAAAAGTACTTCTGATAAAATGTTACTGCAATTATAAGCTATGGAAACTTTTCGCTTCACTATAAAATATTTCATCTCATCTCTTTAAATGAAATAAAATTTTCAGAATTGCAAAAATCCTTCACTAATTTATTTGTCATTTCGTATAAAACTTATTTCATTTAAATGATCCCTGTGAAATTTATTTATTCATCTGAATAAGGATTAATTACTCAAGTAGAAATTCTTAAGCAAATTCTTTGCTCTCAAAATTTAAAACAAGATGTAGCGTTAGATGTCTCAAAAATAGGAGCTGTATTTTACAATTTTTTTTAGCTTTTTTTAAAGAATATTTTTGGTAATAGGGCTTTTCTTATAAAAATGATGGAGCATTCAAAATGATTTCTTTAAAACTTAGGTCATATAAAAAGTTGAGATAGTTGTTGAATACATTCTGTCTGTTATTTAAATATTTCTGTCTCTTTAAATTTTGTCTTGTTCAACTCTAAATTTTTTTTAGGATATTTTGTGACTGAAATAATTAAAATAATGGAGATCATTACTCATGAAGATTTCACAAGGCTATTCTTAGATTTTCAAAATTACCTAAAACTAAACATCGATGAAATAAAACATCCAGATATTTCATTTTCTGCTGAAAATTCTTCTTTGGAGCACTCCGTTATTGGCCCTACCTTGAGAGACGAGTATTTTTTAATATATTTTTCGTAGACAGTGTCTTTTGTGCTAAAACTAATTCTTGTGTTACTCTCCTCAATTTTGAGAAGCTGTTGTTGTTGTTGTTAGCCCCTAGATTATACTATCTTTATATGAGCATAATCTATCAGTTGAAAACAAGGCATTGTTTAAACTGAGAGAGTATTATCATAAAAGCAAATACTCTCAGGGAAAAGTGTAGAATTTTGTTACACTTTCGCAGCAGCAGCGATAAACCAGTGTAATTTCAGCCAACCCGCAAAAATCCACCATAAGGAACTGCTGGCTTTTTGAAAGCTTCTACATATGGCTAGAAATAATATATATCTATTTATAATAATAATATGATATATAATACATGTAAATGAGTTAGATCCACTTCTGCTAAACGGTTCCCCACAAAGTAAGCAGGTTAACTATTTTGCATGGCGTTGACCATAAGTGAATGGGTTTGAGTGTCGTGAAAATACGTGGGCAGTTAAATAAATGAGTGTTGTGTGGGTGTTGATTGCAAACTGGACAGAGTGGATTTGTATGTCTTTTTGGATTTATCTTGTGAAGATATTCACGGAGCAATGGTGACTTGTTGGCTCTAAGTTGAGCAAGTGTATGTGTTAATTTAATTGATAATGTTTCTTCATATGTGTCGATTTTTGGTGGAGGAATATTTATGAGCTTGTTATGTTTGAGTGTGGAGAGATAGTCGGTTACCGCTTGTGTGTGTATTGCTTTGTTGACGCATGTTTGATTTTGATTGTCTTTTTTTTGACATGTGTCATAAAAGATAAGTTCGTTATCTTGAAATATAGTATTTTTCATGTGCCTGTGTGGTTTTTGAGCGAGGTAGAACTTGTTTAATGCGTGATGTTTTTGTGCTGCTTTGGCTCTCAAGTTAGGCGCGTGTAAATTAATGTGTTCTTTAAGAGGAAGTATTGATGTTTCTGTGTGAAGATGTTGCATGTTAGTGTCCACGATGTTACCTGTTGCTAAACGCAGCGTTTGTTTTGAATTGTTTGGATCTTTTTCAAGTTAGTGTGAGATATAGCAGATCCCCATATTGTGGATCCATATTCTAGTATGGGTCGTGTAATAGTTCTGTAGGTATTGATGGGAATTTCTTTGTTTTTCCCCCATTTTGTGCCAGTTAATGCTCCAGTTAATGCCAAGTTTAAGCCAGTTAATGTCAAGCTTGTTCTCTTAAATCGATTAATCAATGAATGAAGTTATACAACACATTGTAACACATGTTTTCTTTATTAGCTTCTTTTTTTTTAAATATTTCTATCTATTTTTTGCCACTGAATTCTAAAATCGCAACTGTTTCTATGTAACCGCGATAATTTTTTATTTATTCTTAAACTAGTATTTTGTTGTTAATACACAAATGTTATCTTAAGTAGTAAAGCTGTTTTATTCCCAGAAATTGAATAAAAACACCAACTCCGTCTTTTCAATGCTTTGACAACTTTTCTTTTAAGATTAGAAGTGCTTTGACGATAGAAACTTTCTAGAGCGCATACTACCTTTTTTTCTGACTAGAGACCATATATAATCACCCATCATAGCAGTACCTTATCGTCCTTGGAATCTTCGTTCCGTTTTTGGGGTGTTCTGGGTAAAACTCTCCCCCCCCTCCCCCCTTAAAACCACCAAAATTTTTTAAAAAAAAATTCCAAATGCGATACAACAACCCAGTTTTTTGTCACTCTCCATAAAATTTGTCACCAGTTTGTAATTAGGATCTCCCTAAATGCAAATAGGGCTCCTTTTTCAGCATCTGTCATTGCTTTTTCCTTTTTTTTCTGACATCAACAATGCATTTACTTGGGGTCCAATGAATATTCCACCTTTAATCTTAGCCTCAGATAACTTTGGAAACATGGGACGAATTTCTTTTAAAACCTCTCCTCTAAAATGTAATTCCTTCCTTCACACACTGTTTTAACAATCAACAATGTTTATTTTTTCAAGAAGTTGCTTTACATTATCATAGTTTTCTTTTTTCGTATGGAGTGTGCAAGAGGCCCAGATGGATATTTATTTCTATCGTGTGGTAAATACAGCTTTGAGGCTTCTTATTGAGCTATCTATGAACAGTCGCCATTCTATTGGATCATGCATGACTTTAAGGGCACTAAACAAACCAGTAACATTCATACAATAACACAGGCCATCCATAATTTCAGTAAATTTCAAATTTTTAGTGTCGTTTGCGGTACTTAGATGCCCTGCAATCTTCACCTATTCGATTTCATTCCTTCTTCCTTGTAAGCTTTTCTGCTCTTGATTTGGAAAGTAAGGATCCGAAATCTTTGTCGGTCGAAAGTCTTCCTCCATTTCTTGACTAGTCCTACTTGCAGCCTCTTCGAATGAAGCATCCATTCCATCCTCTATCGTCGTGTCGGCTATCTTTATACTCGGTGAATGACAAAATGCCCTTCCTGTACCTCTTAATCATCCTTATAGAGTAAATCTACAGTTCCCACATATCACATGTATTGCCCAATGTTTGTCTTGGTCACCTATGAGCATTTCGAAATAGAGTCGATACGCTATCCATAATTTGGAACCTTTAAAGATTTTGTGTAATACCTGTTTTTCCTAGTATAATAACCACACATCACTGGAAGGGGCAGTTGTGTCTAGGCCCCCTATGAAGAATTGCTTCAGAAATTCCCCTTACTGATTTTGCTCTTTCCTAAAGAATCAAGACTTGTACGGTAGTATTTTTTAAAGTTGCCCCATATGGTCAATTTCTGGATTCGTAACTGCTACACACAGCAAAATATATCTGCATCACACGCTCTGCTAGCCATGATAAAAACTTACATAGTTTATTATTCTAAATGAAAAAGTGAAAAAAAATATAGTAGCGGAACTTTTTTAAATTTTTAATTAATGAAAATATTGAAAAGAGAATGTGTTTTCATAACGGTTGATGATACAGAAAAAAATTTTATTTTTGCAATCAGCAAGAAAAATAGATTAATAAACGGTAAAAATGGCAATAAACAAATTTTTTTTAAAAATTGTTATATTCTATAATGTACTATTTTTTGCTCAGTATAAAGTTTTATATGTTATATTTGTTGGCCCTCGCAATACACTATCTCATTAATAGCGTAATCTATCGGAAAAAAGGTATTTTTTTAAAGCGGAACATCTTTCCCTCCAAAGGTGTTGACTGGGTTGAGGTGGCGAAATTTCGTCTCACTTTTGCCGCAGTGTTTTCAGTTAATTTTATGAAGATATGAAACAGGAGTAATTTGTAAAAGTATTCTAGAGAGCCGCCTTTAAAATAATGAAATTTGACAAAATACGTGAAGGCCAAATTTGGATGTAACAAGATTGCTATTTCGGACTCAAAAATGCATTGCAATTGCTTATTAGGTAGGCTCGAGAAATTTTTACAAATAAAATAAGCAATTGCTAAAGCACTAAGTGATATTAAAGAATTTAAAGGATTTACTAACCAAGAAATTTTTGCTATGAGTGAAATCGTTGCAGCTTTACAACCAACATTGTGCTGCTCTGCGTATGCCTTATGTGGTTTTGACCTCAATGGAGAATCAATTCAACAAAACTCACGATTTCATTGAAAATAAAAAATTTTGCTGAGAAAGTGGCTCAGGAGAAGCAATACAGATTTATGTAGGTACTCGTGATTTACCACCGTTGCCAAATGAAGTGCATAATGGAATATACAACTACAAAAACATTTTTGAGCAAAACGATTTGAATTATCATAATAAGGGGCCGCTGTAAATGTTTTGGGATCAGGCATTTTTGAATAAAAAAAAGAGCCTCTTCAACATCGGGATAAAGACTCTTTCTTATTCTTTTACGCGTTGTTCCACTTTTCTATGAAGAATGACTGCCATAATAACAAATTTTAAAAGGAAAAAAATTCTCTTTTTTTATCTCTGCTGGTGTATTGGTACTAAAGTATTTAAAAGCATATTCATCTCCACCATCTCATGCTCCGTTATAGGATGACACTAAAGATTGATTAACTATATAACATCAACGCAAAATTATAATCTAGATTTCTCTATTAGCAAGTTAGTCTTATAAATAGAACGCCATTTCATTTAAGCAAAAATATTAGTAAAAAAAGGATATGGAACTTATGATTTATTGCGTTATGAAAGTGTCTTCCTATTTTCACCAGCGTATATAGGTAGTCCTCGACTTACAACTGCACTCGGTTGTCAGATTCGTCGTAACTCGGGAATACCCGCTACTATATATAGTTACCTATACGTACTTTAATTGTTTTGAAAGGAATTTTTCTCTCAAATAGTATTCATGCATTTGATGAATGAAGGAATTAGTAAACCAGTCTTCAAACAGTGCCTGGGTCATCCATGCTTTACGATTACAACAAAGATGAATAAGTAATGTGTACTTGTTTGTATTCTTGACCGCCCGCGGATTTTCTGAGAGATAAATTAAGAAATGCGTCAGCTTAAACCTAGTGATATTCCCACCTAACACAAGAGTCTGCCTATCTTTGAAAGCTTTGAATCCCGGCATACTTTTAACTTCTTTATGATTGTAAGTGCGTGCTGGCATTCGTTTCCAAAACGATCCACATTAAAAATCTGTTCTGCTAGATACCTCTCATCCATAATTATTTTATCTAGACTGTCGATAAACTTACGAGCATCTTCTTCATCGGCGCTTGCTGCCTCTCCAGTCACTCGTACATTGTGCAGTTGAAACCTTTTTGAACTTTTGAAAGATTCTTGAGTGTAATCTTCTTCAGCGCGTTCCTTCAAAGCCTGACTTCCAGCTTTCGTCTGAACCATAATTAGGCTTGACGGTGCCCGTTTTTGAATTTGATCTTCCATCCAAATGTGTCACATTTTCTCCATTTCATGTGCAAGATAAGTAGACATGAAGAAAGCATACTGTATATATTGAATTAGTCTCAACACGTGATCGTAAAGTCGAGTAGTCGTAAGTTGAGGACTACCTGTACAAAAGTATGAGAAACAAATACTTTCATTGCTTGATGTTATCAAGATATTAAAGTTTTAGTATGCTTCTTCACAATTTTATCCTTTGTATAAAGAAAATTTATTACTAAAAAGTGAGTTATTACATAAGTAATACACAATTATAAACGAAGTTTTATTAAAAGCGAATTCGTTATAAAAGTTCTAATTCACATGTTTATTTTGTACAGGAGATTGGGAGTGGATAAATTGGTCCATATTATTGAAATGCTCATATTAAACCAGTTTACTGTACTTTATTCGTATGTATCTTTGTTTAAAAAAGAAAAAACTTCCTTGAGTTTCACCTGTCTAGTTAAAGTACTATTTATAAAATTAACCTTTTCACCAAAAATTCTAATTTCCTTTTTACTTCTGCAATATGGAAAAATTTTGTTTAGTGCTTTCAATACGATTGACAATTCATGTAAACATCTTGAGCGCTTAGTAAGTTCTCCTCATCTGGCTTTATCAATGAAGAAGTTTCATGAACTGACAACCTTAGAAACGAAAGATAATTGTGATGGTATGAGCTATGGGAATGACACTGATCTTTTTAATGCGCCAAATCGCATATTATTCAAGTTTTTTAATTCTCTCATTCGTTATAAAGACAATAACTTGTGTAAGTTTTTTTCTTCTATATTTACCCCTAAACTTGTCAAGAACGCAGGGCTGCACTTTTTTGAATTTTTTCAGGCTGATGGTCTTAGGGGGGGGGGGGGGGGGTTGGAAGTCTGAATTTTTTTCAATCATCCCAAAAATTCCTATTAATATATTCATTTTCAAGATGGCTTGACAACCCACTCTTGCACACTTTCGTACCCGCTTTCTTACTACTGGTAATTTCGCTACCATCACAATTTCTTATGCGAGATAACTTGTTCCAAAATATAAAAACTCAAATCAGCAATTCGGCTGTGGATAACATTATTTGATATCGGCCCTATTTTAAGCGTCCTTCTTGCTTCATTTCCTAGAATAGTTGTAGCCAATTCTAATGCGCATGTTTTGAAAATCTCTTCTGCAATAGTATGAGATTTCTTAGACTGACACTTTAAACGCCACTTGGTATGAAGCCATGAGCAGTGGCTTGTCAACAGATACAAAACCTAATTTTGAAAGGGTTGTTTGAGAATCAAAAACAAGCTCTTTTAGCTTGCAAAGATTTTTTGTCTTGCCCCTGCTATTTCGATTGTCGAAGTGTTCTCGCATCTTAGATGGCTTCAAATTTGCGTTGTGGAAAACAGTTTCACATAGGATGCACTGAAACTTTGGCAAATCCTCATTTTTTAGCGTTCCAAGTGAAGCGAAATCAACGTTGTCATCATTTCATTTTCTTTGATATCATGAATGGTCATGCAGGGGCAACAAATATTGACTTATAAATCCTTTAAAAATTGACATAACAACTTATAAAAATGAATTTATTGGTAAAAAAATTTACTCTAAAATCATTTTCACCAATTTATTTTGAATAAGAATGATAGTTTGAAATAAAGAGACTAAAATATAAATAATACTAATTACAAAAGAAAAACATTCAATCTAAGCTTGAATAGAGTAAGTGATATTAATAGAAATCAAATTGCGAAAACCTTTTTTGTAAGTGATATTAATAGAAATCAAATTGCGAAAACCTTCTTACCCGAAAATGATTAGAAAACAAAGTTAGAGCAATAAGTTGTTTGGGTAATTTCAAAGAAGTCTTTTTGTAAATAATCCATTGCAAAAGAAAACAAAAAAGATGCAGGAATAGATCAATTTCCTGTCATTAATACGGTCGCTTTTAGCAACCCAAGGTCTTCAAACTTTAAGGTTGATGTAAAATGTTTATAAAAAATTATGATAAAGTGTAAGAGGGTGGTGCAAGTGTAAGATAGTGCAAGTGAACGACTACCGTGCGAGTACCCATGGCTGGGATCCCCTGCTACAAAAGTTTTATCGTACATTTAGTGATTTCAATTTGATGTCTATTCTTTCTACTCAATAGGACACAATGGAATATATGCTTCGTATGAGTATGACAATGCATGATTTTTTATATCTCAGAAGTTTTCCATGAAGGGAGGGGGGCATGCCTGCGTACCACAAAACCTAAATTCAAAAAAACTGATAAAAATCCATATTCCAAAAACTTGGAATCCCCATTACCTACATAAAGAACTCGCCACACATTTTGGAACTGTTTGAAAGCTTTTTAAAAGGTTTGAAATCTATAACACATATGAAACCTATATGAGGGGTTGGAAACAAAAATTGGAGTGTTTGTCTTTATTTGCATAATCATTTTCCTTCAAAACTGTGTCTTTTGGGTATATTTTAATTTGTGTTGTAAAAAGATTGAATTCATTTATATATGTATTTTAGGGGGTTATATTTGTTGAATGGAGTTAATGTTTATTAAGATAATTATAATATTTGAAAGATTCTTTATTATTAGTTGTTTGGACCTATCCTCAGGGTATAAAATATAGTTATTTTTATAATTTATATCGCCTATTTTAATTCACTAATGAAACATTTTTTCTCTATTTAATTTTAGGTATGACTTATTTAAATCGCTATTATGACGCTTTTACTTTGGAAAAGGAAAGGCATTTCATGGCTTGGGAGTCTTTGGCTCCAAATTGGAAAAAGGAGCTGGATTATCTTGAGATGTTCACTTTTAAAGAGAATTTGTGCCATGCTAACGTTAATATAGCTCATTTCCTATACAAGTATCATTTTACTATCCAGTGGTTTTATACTACTTTTTATATTAATTTTAAATCAGGAAGATAGAGTATATATATCTGTATGGGTAGAACAAACTCGTAAGTCTTGGCGGACAATTGTTCTAGGAGAAAATATCTCTGATTACAAATTGCAACGGCCTTGTGGTTTAAGCTCAAGAAAGAGTAAAGGATAAAGGTTTCCAATCCTGAAAACAAAATGGTTCCCGCCAGGAAAGGCATTCGGCCATAAAACCTTAGCTCTATTTACTAAATATGCAATGATCCAACAAACAAAGAGCGGGGTATTTTGGAAAACTTGCAAGAGAAGGGAGAAAGACTGGTGATTTGCTACGTGGAATGTGGGATCGATGACTGGTAAGGGTCTAGAGTTGATAGAAGAAATGGTGAAAAGAAACATTGAAGTGATGTGTGAACAGGAAGCCAGATGGGGAGGCAACGCTGCTAAGGAAATAGGTGAAGGGTTTAAAATTTTTTACAGTGGAAAGTCAAACAAAAAAAATGGAGTAGGAATCATAATCTCATTTAAATGGAAAAATAAAGTAATTGAAGTGAAAAGAGAGGGGATCGACTGATTCGAATCAAGCTGGCGGGAGAAGATGAGCTGATAACCATCATATCAGCATATGCACCGTAGAATGGATGCAAAGAAGAGGAAAAAGAGAAATTCATGGCTAATTTAGAAGAAATGATTGAAGAAGTGAAAGAAAATGAAAAGCTGTTAATTGGAGGTGAGTTAAATTGACACTTGGGATAACATTGTGATGGTTTCAACGAAATTCACGGAGGACATGGGTATGGAAAAAGAAATGAACTATTAGTTTGCAACACAAAATATAGGAAAAAAACTCGAACATCTGATTACCTATAAAAGTGGTGGTAAGAAAAATCAAATAGATTTTATCTTCATAATGCAAAAAGATGCAAAATATTTAAAGGATTGCAAGGCTATTCCTGGAAGTGAAATTGTCACCCAACACAAATTGGTTGTCCTTGACTGGTATAAAAACAAAGTATATACGCAAAATATTCGAAAAAATGAGAAACTGAAAATTTGGAAATTGACGGAAAGTGGAACAAGGTGTGAAGCCATAAAAGAGATGGGTGTACAATGGAAGAAGTGTGAGCATGTAGAAGAAATGTGGGGAAAGATGAAGAAGAATTTAATATCAGTGAGGGAAAGAGTCTTGGGACACAACAAATCTGGAGGAATAAAGCAAAAAGAGACATGGTGGTGGAACGAAAGTGTGAGAAGGGTTTTGAAAGAGAGAAAAATGGATTTTAAAAAGTGGCAAAAAACGAACTTGAAAGAAGACAAGGAATTGTATGTAACAAAAAAGAAGGAAGCCAAAAGTTGCATTGCGGTTGCTAAAAATCAAGGGATACAAAAACTATGAGGATTTAAGAACGAAGAAAGGAGAAAATCAGATATACAGAATTTCAAAGCAAGACAGAAAGGAAGGGAGGAGACTGCAAACGTCAATATTATCAAAGATAAAGAAGGAAAGATTATCTTTGACACTGAAGAAATTAAGAACAGGTGGGCATAATATTTTGTAGAACTTTTAAATATGGGAAATAAAAAGGAAGAATTGGAGAAGCTTTGAAGGTTGAAGGACCAGAAAAGATGATAGATGAAGATGAAGTATTCCAGCATATCAGGAAGATGAAGAATTATAAAGCAACTGGACTTAGTAAGATTAGCATTGATATGATTAAAGCAGGAGGACATGAAACGATAACATGGATGGTAGACCTACTAAAAAGAGTTTGGATTTAAGAAAAAATACCTGAAGACTGGAAGAAAAGCGTACTAGTACCTCCTGAAAAAAAGATCATGTTTTAAAATGTGGTAGCTATCGTGGTGTGAAGTTAATGGAGCACGGACTGAAAATACTAGAAAGAATTTTGGACAAGCGAATTCGGTCAGTGATACAGATAAACCCAAAACAGTTTGGATTTATGTCTGGAAAGAGTGCAATAGACGCGATTTTTATCACAAGACAACTAATAGAAAAGAAAATTGAATGAAATACATCTTGTGGATTTGTAGATCTGGAAAAAGCATATGATACTATTCATAGGGAAGTAGTCTATTGGTGCTTGCGTAAAAAGGGAATGTCCGAAAAACTTGTGAGATTGGTGCAAGAAATAAAAAAAATCCAAATACATCGATTAAAACGGCAGAAGGTATTTCAAGAGAATTTGAAGTAAAAATAGATCCGCATCAAGGCTCGGCATTGAGTCCATTATTGTTTACTTTGGTTGTTGATGAACTATCGAATCATTTAAAAAAGGAAGACTTATGGGAACTTACGACATAGAGATACTTATAAAATAAATATAATTATAAATGGCAAGATATTCATTTTATATATAATTATAAAATGGCAAGAGAGTTTGAAGAAATATGGGCTGAAGATGAATTCTGAAAAGACGGAGATCATGATATGTTACAAAAATGAGGATATTCAAGTGCAATTAGAAGATCGACACGGGAATAAGCTGAAACAGGGGAAAAATTTTAAATACTTGGGAACCCAAATTATGGATAATTAAAGCTGTGAAAGGGATGTCAAAGCAAGAGTCAATGTCAGCTGGTTAAAATGGAAAGAACGTTAAAGCGATCATCAGTGAAAAAAATGACGACTAATTAATGACGACTGAAATGAAAATGCTTAGAAGGATGATGGGGGTAACTCTAAGAGACAAAAAAAGAAATGACGAAATTAGAAGAAAGACGGGAGTTGAGATAAGTGTGCTGGCTGTAGCACAACGTTGTAATCTACGGTGGTACGGGCATATTTTAAGGAAGAAGAAAGACGATGTCGTGCACCAAGCTATGGAAAAGAAAGTGAGTGGAAAAAGAAGCAGAGAGAGACAGCGAAAAAGATGGAGGGGTGGGCTGAATGAGCGACTATCTTGGACTCCAAGAAGAACGTCGTAATGGACAGAGACAAGTTAAGACAGCGGATCTCAGCCACTGACCCCCAACTTGAGGATAAGGTTTAGGCAAAGAAGAAGAAGAAGTGTATACAGTGATAGCCAAAACATTTTATTTTGAGGTCCCAAGTTCATAAAACTATATCTTCTTTCACCTTTTGATACAAATGTTGCTCACCAATTCTGTACCTGCTTGCGTTAATTCCTCTCTATCCTCAGTTTTGTCTTTTGCTCTTTTGAATACTATCTAATTTCCTATATTACACATTATGAGGTAAAAACATAATATACTAGCACCATGCAGATTAAACTTAAATATTTGGTTGGTTATGAGATAGGTAACGTAGTCACCAAATTTTATTAAAAAAAGTTTTACACTTGTAATCAACAAAATTTAAAGTATAGAGGGCATCTTCGTATTCTTTATCTGGAAGTGAAGATAATCCTCTATAAAATGTAAATATTTTTTTAATTAGAACACTTTAATACAATTAAAAAATGATGGATGATTTTTACCTTCCTATGGTATTTTGGTAGGTGTTTAGTCTGCTCACAAGTTTAATAACACTACAAAAATCGCATTAACTTTAACATGCTTTGCATAAGCATAATCTTCGTTTTTCATCAGTACTTCTTGATGTTCTAACTACTGTTATTTTCGCAGATTACGCTATTTTTCGAATAAGAAATGAGATAAGCACATACATTTTATGAGTCAGTAGACGCACATTTCTGTGCGTGTATCAATCTTCTCATCAGAGTAAACTTTTGCCTCATGCTTTACTTAACTATTCTATAAACTCCCTTTTTTAATCCACATAAAGCTGAGGGAGCGATGTCTTTCATGTCTTCTTTAACCTAAATTAGAATTCTTTTCAAATTTCAATGCATCACAAAACGTAAGTATAAATAAAGACTGTAAAGTGGAATTCAGTTATGTTCTTACTTTTAAGATTTTCTGGGCGGGAGAAGTTTTGCCATATTTAAAACTAAATGAAAATATGTCGCTAATAGTAATATAGTGTCATGGTGGGCTAACTCTGTCTATGGTCATATAAAATGATCTTTTAGGGCCACAGGTCTAAAAAGTTTGAAAAGCAGTCAGAACAAGAAAAAATCCGTTTCATATTTCAGTATATGATTGAGATATGATCTTTTTAATCGTTTGCCATCTTATCATTGCTATGAATTTGTTTGCCATTTTCTTTACTCCCTTAGAATTGGGTGTTTTGAAGAAGCTTCCAACTTTGCGATCGAAGCGCGTTACATTGCTCAATGCATGGAGGATAAAACACTTCTGCATTACACGTCTACCTTTTTATCAAGAATAGCCTTGTGCAAACAAGAGTCTTCTTCAAACTTAAACCTGGATGTGTTTCACTCAGATCGTTTGGATTGCGAAAGCGACTTGTTATTTTTTGTCAAAGCTTTCATCACTTTTGATTACTTTTCTTGTGCAGAAATCTTCAAAGCACTTCTAGCGTATGCTCTCTTCTAATAAATACTATTAACCTTCTTTCAACAAATCTACGAATCTCACTAGTTTATGCTTCTTTTCTTTTGTTCACAGAGTGAGTAAACCTTCTATCCATGTTTTTTGATTTAAAATTAAGGTTATATTTGTAAAAATGGTAGGATATTTCAATATGCTAGAGTTATATCACTTGACTATTAAAAATCTCCTTCAAATATCCGACTCCCGCTCCACCTCCTCTGGAATTTATTTTGCCCCCCCCCCCCCCTAAAAAACTCCATTGAGATATTTAAATGTATAGATTTTCTTATAGTGCAGGCCCCTTAGAATCGGATCTCTCCGTGTGTGCTTTGAGTCTGGAGACGGGCTGGGTTCTGTCTTCCCTTGTCTCTTTTCAACGAGGCTGCTAATAGTATGCATATTTTATTTAAGTTACACAAAAGAAACTATTTGATTATAAAAGGAAATTTTGAAAACATTTTCTTTATTAAAAGTCCATTTTTCTTACTCGTTTGTAATAGATTTTATCATATAAATATAAGTAACCCTTCTTAGATACACGCCCCTCTGGAATGCGACTTCTTCCGAGATCAAACTTTATTTTTGTGCGTCGACAATGCTTTCATTAACTTTATTACTTCTATTGAACGGCCCATCTGAAATGTGACATGCAACATTATTTTTGCTTTGTTTTATTAACGTTACCTCTTTAAATGCTGCTTGAGGGGACGCCGCACCACCTATCCCTCCTTTTACTAACAAATTTATTGTACAGAATTAGGTAAAATATCCTCCATTACTATATAGAAGACACACACACACTCACTCATACACATACACACAACATATCTGTATGCTACATTTTGACATGTGTATGTAACGCTAATTTTTTTAATCCTTGTTATTGATTGCTGCACAACCTCTATCATTTTGCTTTATTTCTGTATAAAAAATTTGGTATTATATTTTCAAGTTTTTATATTCTGTAAGTTATTTCTCTATAAATGTTACTATGGTTAACTATCACTGACTTGATCTCTCTGAAAACCGAAAGGAAGTAGATTATCTTACTCCCAGTTGACAGATAAAACATATTTAATTAGTTATTACAATTGATTATATATTTTTCTAAAATAATTCAATAATGCCTATATATTTTCTAAACTAAAATACATGTCAAACTATTTATTGCGATATTAGTGATAGTTTTTCTGTATGATCTAAAAAAATGAAAGATAGGTATTTAAAAAATAATTTTAATATTTGATATGATTTTGATGATCAAAATTTTTTAATGATTAAACTTTTTAAAATTCTTTTGTTGGTTTTTTAAGGGAAACCTAAGGGGAGGGATGCACGTATAACTTTTAACGATATTCAAATAAAAATTTTTATATAATTAAAATTATAAAAATTCCTTTGAAAATCGGTACCAAATTAGGGAGCATTTATATAATTAAAAATCCAAAATTAGGGGGCATTTTTATCTACAACCAAATATTCGCTCTCAATGTTCCCACCACAGACTCATTTTATATTTGGGTGCATTTGGTATTATGAAATTGGACACGAAAAGCGTTTGTCAGATAGTTTGGGCACTCCATTATTGAAAGATTGCCGACCCCTCGCCTACAACATTACTTCTTTTTCTCATATTGGCTGGTGCTCTTCAGCTAAAATTGGGTAGCATATCTAAAAACGTAGTCAATTTTCAGTTACCTTAATTTAAGTTTTTAACTGGTAAGTTCTTTTCCTATTTTTTTTTCAAAACTTTTTTTATGTAAGTATATTATGTCTCATGAAAAAAAGAAAACCAGTGAATCTTTACCATTCGTGAAAAATTACAAGTCTGAAAAACATGAAAAAATATGAAATGGTAAATTTTAATAATATTTTATCAAAAAAATTGTTTCTAAATTTTTAACTTATCTATAGCAGTAAATCTCTCTCTTGAAAACATCAGTCATAACTTTGCTAACGAATTTCCTGTATCACCCAATTTACAAAATACACGATGAATTTTCAAACCTCGGGTGTGTCGAAGTTTTTTGTGTATCAATTTATCATGCTTTGAATTAAGTATACATAAAATGACTTTTTAAGGAAATTACTTTTTAAATTTTGCCTAACCCCTATCTCAAATATGACTTTATTACAAAAATGGCAGAAAGTTACTAGTAGTAGAAGCTTACTGTGTTTATAAACGCTAGCCGTGATACCCGTGCTCCCCTTTATTGCTCAACTTCTTTAGACTGAAACAGAATAGATCAACGTTGAAAGAGGCAAACATGGATGTGCATATTGAAAAAAGTTCTCATAAAAATTTGTGCAATGAAGCAGCATTTTTCTATCTCATTGGCTACGACTCCTTGGGCCATGCAATAAATCACCAGGTTCTTCATTACGCTGGCACTTATTTGCATCTGGATGAAGATTCACTGGCATCCTGCATTTGCAATATAGCTAATTTTCTAGCTCAAAATGTAAACTTTTTCAAATGTCAATGGGTCTTACATACGGTTCTGGGTAATTTGACTCCCTCACAATTTCACTCCCAATATTGAAAAGTTTCAAAACACAAATTATTATAATTAGAAAATGTTCAAAAATTTAGAAAATCTATGAATATTTAGTGTTTTTTGAAAAATTATTTTTCTTTTGTTTGAAAAAAAATTAAAACTTTCCAATTTTCTTAGTGCCCCAAATAAAAAGCGTTTCATCCAACCAGTGATTTTTTGATTTTATGTGTTTTATCACATTTGTGGTTCAAATTATGATTAATGAGAAAAAATTGAGTTATTTTATCACAAGTTCATTGAATATAATATAAATGAAAGAATAAACTGAAATTATTCAAATTTGTGTTCAAGTATAAACTCTTGTTATTCTGGTTTTCATACTTTTTCGTTAAATTCTTTTCTCTATTGTGTTTCAGTAAAAACTTTATGTTCTTAAGACTTTAGTTCCAGTTTTATTTATTTTTTGTAACTAAAATAAAAGCTTTGCATAAAGTAGATACTTCATTTAAAAACATAAATATTAACACTTTAACTAAGTTGACCCACGTAAATTAACTTATGGTAGTTTAAATCTCGGCGAATTAATGTTGATAGTTCTATGTTTATATTTGAAAGATAAATATCTCTAAAATTATGAAGTAACAACAATACAAACATTTGGCTACCGTTCCATTATTTTATCTAATATTTTAATTTCTTGTTGTTTAAGCATTCGGGTGTATATGCAATTTTATAAATCCCATAATGACACTATTTTTATTTTTAACAAAATGGTGAGCTGAATTTGGATACTCATTGAATAGTCAAAAACATCGGCAGAGGGAAAAACTTCAACGAAAAACATTTATAATATAATGAAAAACTTGCTAGTTTTTTATTTGATATAAAATGACGAAATTAGACATACAATTTTAAATTTTGAAATGTTAAAATATTTATTGGTTAAATTCAGATAACTAAATGTTTAGAAGTGATGCAAGTTATGAGCAATTGTTTTTTATTTTTGGCGCTATATCTTTCTATGATCATCTGTATGCGTTTGTTCATTTCTTTATACTTTTTCTTTGTGCTGTGGGTATCGCCTTTTTAAGTTGAGCCAATTGCTCTTCTTTTGGATGTGAGCAACTTATAGAACTTTGTAGTGCGTTGTAATGAATTGACTGCCTGGGAACAATATATAATGTAAGATTTGACGCCTAGTGTAGAACCTGAGAAGTGAAGAAGTACTTCACGAAAATGATGAGTCGCATATTTAATAAAAATTCAGTGATTGGATGAAAGGTTCTTTATTTAGGGCACTAAGAAAATTGGAAAGTTTTGATTATTTTTTCAAACAGAAGAAAAATAAAATTTTTCAAAAAAAGCAAATATTCTTAGCTTTCCTAAATTTTTGAACCTTTTCTAATTATAATTTGTGTTTTGAAACTTTTTGATTTTGTGAGTGAAACTACTGCGAGTCAAATTACCGGTCCCCCTTACATACTATGATCTCGATGCTTCTGTGTCAGGCGTCTATTAAAATACAAATAAATAAGAAATTTTGTTTCCAGTACCTACTATTGCGCTAACACTAAACCCAACATCAACACTAACTCCAATGCTATCACTAATGTAAATTCTATGCAAATTGAGGATTAAATCTGAATAGTTAGAAGCAGCGGTTGAGTGACATTTATCAGCAAGTTTTATCAATTGATTTACGCCTTTGACCCAAGATGATGTTGAATTTATACAACTCTTTAATTTCAAAGAACTTCTTCAATGCCACCATGACATGGACTAATAAATTAAAACTCGATAAATGAAGAAAATAAATTGATAAAAAGTGCTGATAATTGTGTAGAAATCATAAGTTAATTTTACCACTTTCAAGTTTGCTATTCGCATTTTCAAGATAAAAAAGTTTAGTTAGATTTAAATATTGGAATTAGTTATAATTTGGATGTTACTTCGCAACTTAATAAGTATCACCTTTTTATTTTCAAAAAGATCACGCTAATTAATTCTAATAATAATTTTTAATATAATTGAAATTTTTCGCATCTTTCTACCACATGGTGTTTTAGTTATTAAATTCTTTTTATAAACCAAGTCTGACAAAGTATTGTATTTGGGATTTTTTTTATACAGTTGCATACAACAACACACTATTTCTATTTTTGAAGTGTCACCATGAAGTTGCTAATCAAATATTGCAAACTACTTCGAATAAGTTTAGTGAAACGCAGGGTCCATACCTGCATTCATGCGTCACCTTCAAAATGCTGGAAGTTAAGGCGAAACTTGCTCTCAACCACGGCGACTTGACAAGCGCGCGCAAACTAATTATGTCTCTGACTGTTTTCGATTCCATTCAAGGAAAGTACTGGTATGCCAACTCTTCTTCATTCTTTTTCAAGGGTATTTGCAGTTGAAAGCTGCGCTGAGAGCCTTCTTATCGGATCAGGCACGGTTATTTGAATTATACATTTCATTTCATAGCGAGTATAGGGAGATGATGAAGTTTTCCGTGTAGCCTTTTGCACTGAATTTTTAGAGATAGGAATATAATATGGGATGAATATATTGTGAGAATGGATGGGATGATGAATGACCTGAACATAGCGAAATCATGTTGGCAATGATGAATAAACAAATTAAACACCTTTGATGAGTTGTAATACGTTTTTTGAACTAGAGAATTACGTTTCATAGCAAGTATAGGGAGATGATGAAGTTTACCGTGTATATAGGCATTTTGCACTGAATTTTTAGAGATGGGAATATAATATGGGGTGATTATGAAATAATCTATCAGCTTGCCACGAGATCACTTCTAACATTTGTAAGCATCGTAAACATTTTGTAATTTGAAATTGTCATGACTTTTGCTATATTGCGAATTTTTCTTAAACTCACATTTAGAATCTTCTAAAATTCAGTATGAGTATTATTCCAATAGTGTTATATAGGTTATATCATATATGAATGTATTCTCAACGTGGGTTGTTTTAGCGCGACCAGTAGAGTTGGTTTCCCCAAAATTGTTATGAAAGATATGCAGCATGTTTCACTAATTTTAAATATATGGTTAAGGAGTATCACAGTTGTAGTTTTTGACTACTAATTCAAATTATCATATATTTTGTCATAGGAAATATTGTTTTTGTAAATGAACCCAGAGAAAGGTCTCTAATAGATTCTTGCATCGGTAAATTTTTTCTACTTGTATCTGCAAAACACGCACCCGCATCCGCCCACAAAAGATTGGGGTTTTGCAAACGGTTTACCCGCACATACTCGAAGAGTTTTAAAAGTACTTGAACCTGAAAATACTAGTATGAAAAACTATCCATGTTACGCATAAATTTAAAAACAAGAAACCTCACAATTACCTTTCCAAGTTTATTTATTAGTGTTAAGTCTTTTCATTTCACTATTTCAAAGCATCATCAACGGAAGAAGCTTCAAATGTCCCATTTTAGTATCTTTACTATTTTTATATTTTAAAAAATGTGCTCTTCCTCATTCAATACTTTCACACTTTTGTGCCTAGGATTCGGAAAAACAGCATCTTTTGGAATAATATGAGGTTTATATATTTTCTAAAAACAAAAAAAATATTTTTGATACAAATGTGTACAATCATTAACTGAAACCTGGGGTGCCATAAGCAAGCTAGATTATGCATTATTTCTGACGCATCCCGCAGTAACCAACATCGTATTGTCTCCTTTACTAATACTGGGAGTGGATTCAATGGTTAATGAATTCTCTTCATTTATCACCCGCACTAGGTATACTTGGCCTCCCACATTTTTGCGTGCCTGCATACCTGCGCTCTAATACCGGCCCCATGCAGGACCCTAGTGTCTAGCACGGATGGCGGCATAAAGTGTGCAGCTTGCCTACTTTTTTTTTGCACTATAATCAAATCACTTTTCAAATTTTACTCATTGTTTGAGACACAATTCTAAAAAACTTTATTGCACCATACATACTTTCAACCTTTTTAATCGTGTATAATTCATTTTTAGGCTTGGCTTATTACTTCTAGCAGAATGTGACTATGATAGTGCTTATGACACCTTTCAAGATGTCATTGAAGACTGTCAAAATAATCCTTCCCAAAATCCTTCCTTGAACCTTTTGATTGCAAAGTGAGTAAAATTTTTCATTCATTATTTGAGATTTCGAAAAATCTACATTTAAAAGGTGTTGTAACATCTTAAAAAATATTCACTAAATCTATAAAAGCTTTCTGACATTATCAGCCCCGTCGCTGCACTCCACGTTTAGGGGGCGATAAAACTTGTTTTAATTGGGCTGTGATTATAAGAAAGTGAATACCTTTGTATATTTCAAGGGAGTTTCAAGAGGCGTTTTCTCGGTGGTGGCAAAGCTTTCCCCTTCCTCTTTTCCCTCTAAATTGTATATTTTTATGCATTTCATTCGTAAAGCTGATTCCATTTTTATAAATTTGATACGTGTAATGTTTCGTTAATTGTTATTTAGATTTTATCTACTTTCAATTTCCTTTATATTTTTTTCCAAAACAACATTTTACTATCTTGAAAAAAAATTAGATGCAAAATTAAAGTTTCCGAAATATTCTTGAAAGCCAGGCAACCTTACAAAGCTCTCAAGAATCTAAATATTTGCCTCACATTTTGCCGATCTAAACGTCTTTCATCCATGACAGTTGCTACTCTTGTTAGAATGTCTTTTGCTCAGGTATTCTCAATTTGTTTAAATTTTATGTTAAATTTTGAAAGATTATGAAACTTATAGTAAAATTTTACTAGCATACTTTCTATATCAATCATATTTTTGTGACATCATTCTTTATGTGATGATTTTTTTTAGTTTTTTTCTTTTACCTCTTCAGATGACATCAACTCTAGTTTGAATTCATCATCTGCTTGGTACTCACATAACCGGTTAAGCTTTAATTATGATAAGTCCAAATGTATGTTTTTTCACCTCTAAAATTACCTCATATCTAAAATATCTTCGGAAACTCTTTCAATTATCTTGGAATTACTTTAACCCCTACAATTTTTTGAATAATCATTGCTGTATGTCCTTGCCAAGACAATATTTTGTAAGAAGCAAGCTCCTTTCTTAAACTATACCTTCCGCAAATTACTTTAACACTCCTATATTTTTCCCGATTTAAATCCTGTATCATTTAGAGCTTTGGTGTAGCTCTAATTGTTTCTCCTTCCATATATTAATCACAACTCATACACACATCCTCAACTTTTTCTCTGACAGTGTCTTCTTCAAGTTTCCTTTTATAAGTTTTGCTTCCATTCATTCTTATACTGCGTGTGTTTTAGCATTCAAAAACTCTTATTTATTGAATGGTAATTTTTCTTTTATTCTAACTCTCTACACTGCTATAACACGAGAACAACTCTCCTTCATATCTTTTGTTTATATCATTGTAGTTTCTTCAAAAATTTTATTTTTGACTGTCTGTGCAATTTTAATATTATTTTCAGCAAATGTAATCTTACCTTCATCAAAAATTCAAGAAAACTTTCAAGAAATCCCTTATTCGTCCTCTTATTATTGAATAATTTTTCTTGCTCTGTTTTACAATATATAATAATTCTATATATGTTATACATACTTACATACAAATTTATCTATTTTTCCAATCTTTCAGTTTGTAATTTGTATCACTACTTTTCTAACACTGTATACATCGAATTCTTGTTTTATATTGTAAACTTGTGTATCCCTTACTTTGTTTCCTTCTACTTCTGCTTCCCTTGTCTTCATCCATGTTTTCTTGATTCAAATGCATGTACATTTTTGGACCATTATGAATTCACTTGTAATAACTAACTTCATACTACTGTTCTTAATTTAATAGATTTTTTCTAATGTAATTTTTCAAATATATAAATTGTGTTATATAACTCATCGTTATTACTTAAAATATATATAATTCCTAATATTTTCCTTCGGTTTAAATTATAATTTTTCCTTCTGGTTTTAAACTTGATTTCCTTACTTTTTCTTTATAAAATTTATCCAACTACTACTACTTCGTATTAATTTTGGCATAAATCAAATCAAATCGTATCTAAATTTATCAGATACACATTCACTCTGATATATGAGATCTATTACCAATGCCTATTTATTTTGCCGCTAATTTCAGAATGGCAACATTTTCGGTAGTATATCAGATCTTTACTTTAATTGTATACTTTGAAGCTCTCTTTTCTTTTTTATGTAGATGACTTATTATCCAGAAGAATTACAAAAACTTTACAACTCTTGGAATAACTTTGAATTTCATAATATTTTAAATTCATTTTTTGATTCTGTTTAATTAGAACGAAGTTTCGGAATCGTATGTGTCCTTGTTTTACAAAAGAAATGAAAAGATTTTAATTTAAAATACAAATTGCACTAATATCAAATTTAGACATGATAATTTTTTCAAATTTTATGAAAGTAAAATTTATTCAACAAAATATTTTATTTTTTCAATATATTAGATTGAATTTCGCAATTTTGTATAGTAAAATGGACGACTGTTTTAAGTTTGCTCTGGAGAATTATCAAGAAAGTCTGGGCCTCCTCCTTCTCACTCTCATTCCCACCTTTTCGCATTCGAGTCGGGAAGAACAAGCGCACGTGATGCTCTTCCACGCAAATTTGCTCCTGAAGATGCACTCCATCAATCCTTCAGAAAAGAGCTCGACTAATCGTAATCATCACTGTTATTCACTCTCTTCCTTTTCTCTTTAGAAAGACTTTACAATATTTAACTCTTTGCTACATACTTAGGCAACCTGTTTTACCATATTTAAATTATTTTAATAATTATAAAATTGAAATTAATTAAGTATAATAATAATTAAGACTTCTAGAAGCAATGCTTATAAAAATGAAATTTAATAGACTCTTAAGAATTATTGTACCGTTGAAACGATACATTGTGCGGTATAAATAGTATTGCCTAGTCAGAAGGTAAAAATTGCGACTCCAACTCAAAGTCATACTTCAGCTTCTTCATAAATAAATAAAAAATTACATTTCACGTCTGTTTTTTACTTTATGATTAGATTTGGCCTTCAATCTTATGATATGTTTCTTTTTTAAGCGGGTTTTTATATTTTGTAGGATGAAAATTTTTTAAGCATTAGGCGAACATCGCTATATATTTTCATGAATTGGTTTTCATCAAGAATAATTTAATCTTATTTTGCCAAATTTAAAGCTACAAAATTTAAACTCTCTTGTCTGTCTTTACAACCTCTTTCCTATGGAAGATAATGTTTTCCTTATACTTGCACCATTATATTTACCCCATCTTATACAAGGACCATGTTCACCTGTGTCATATTATTTTTTATAAGTAGCTAGGCAATGTCGGATAAAAATATTTTAAAGGGTGGTGTGACAAGTCATAGCTTTCAAAAATTACATTCTAAAGGCATAAAAAAATTTCATATCACAAATAAGCCTAGTTTTTTCTAGGATCTTCTGAGATTAACTTTTAAATACGTTTCTTACCTCTAGGGTTCTGTTATAAATTGATTTCTTAGCTTTAAACGCTGCTGTATCACTAGAACCATTTCAACGCGTTTTTTCTAGGTGTACCCTTTTAGAGATATGCTATTTTAACAGTAAAAGAATGAATATTATTATATTTTTTGTATTTGTGTATATTATTTTTTTATTTTATAGAGAATTTTCTAAACTTAAATCTTAAAGGAATCGCTTTACTGCAATACTTTGCGATGCCACCTTTCCAATTTGTAAAAAATTCAAACATACGTTCCTCCCTTTGTACGAAAAAATAATCTTCTGCGCGTGAAAATAGTACAAATTTATGATGGTGCAATTTTACAAAATATTTTCTTAAATTTTGCAAAATATTTTCTTAATTCATTAAAATTTTATCTATCCAAAAATATAACTGAAAATAAACTGAGTTAACTTTTTATATAGAGTAGATAGCGTATCAAAATATTAAAATTGCTGAAAAATAGAATTAGTGGCAAACATTTGAGCAGCATTCTGCCTATACAAAAGTCAAACAATCATCCATAGAGTTTTAAAAGGAAAGGAATGGCAAAAGTCTGGCAAGAAAGTTGATGTTGTATTTAAAATATTATATAGGAAAAGTTCTATTGTGTTGCTTGATTTCTTTTAGCGTTTTATTAATACTACTTTTATTATAATTAAAATATTCTACTCATTTATGTCATTTGTTTATGCATACTTTTGCGGTCCATTGGTGTTAAGAGAATTTGAATGTTGGCCTAATGACCAAAAATGAATATTTAATCCAAGATACCTCTAATTTTTTATGTATGAAATAAACAAGTTCTCTACATACACTTTTGGTTTAGGACTTAATACCTTCATTTGTCAAAGTTACATTACTGGACTTTTTTTGTAAAAATAAGCCTCTCTCTCTGTATTTGTGATGCCTTCTTTTTTCGACCTTTTTAATTTTTAAATTGTAAAATAAAATTGTACAAAAAGAAATTATCTAGTTTTTGTTTTTCATGGCAAAATTTTATTTATTGGAGAAATCTCCTTTTTACTTTCAGGTATTTTGCTATGAAATCATTTTTCAATTTTATGACTTTAATGAATATTAAATATCATTCTAATTTTAATTAAAAAATTTGATTAAATTAACTTGTTTTTCATTTTATGAAATTTTGAATCAAACATGTTTCTCGGATTTGATTTTTACAAAACTTTAGTTTGGGTAGATAGTAATAAAAAAAGTAGTTTTTGTAGAGCTTTTATCTATCTCTAATGTAGTTTTTTTATAGCTATTTTTACCCTCTTGCTTTAAATTCCTTTCTTATTATATTTGTAACTTTATTGACACAAAAACGTTTGAAATATAAGTTTTTACATTGAAACGGAAGCATATCTTACTAAAGCATCACAAATATCAATCAACTTTGTCGTTTCTTAACTTTTTTATGTTTCATTTTTAGAAGGAAACTATATTTTGAGAACTTTGAAAAAAGCTCTATTCATTTTTGAGGAATTGGAAATAAAAGAAAAGGTTTTACAAGTTCTTCATAAGATAGTATGTTAATTTGTTCTTTCTACTTTAAAGTATATAATTTTGATATGAATTTGTAGATACAAACATTCAGACAATTTGAGGTTGCTGATTCAATAGAAGAATTCAACAACAAAGTTAAAAAAGAAGAAAGTTTTGCATCTCTGAAACTTGACTTAGACTACGTCTTTTAAATTATATTAACATATGATGAATAAATTTTTGCTAAAATTATTAGAATAGGAAATGCCAATGAAGTGTGTAATTGTGCTTATAAAGATCATTCAAAATATAAATGACTGGGTTTTTCTTTTTAAAAACTTTATCATTGTTTTTTTATTTAACCAAAATCAAGGTGAAGTTTTTTTTTGCCCAAGATGATCTTTTTTACAAAGTTCTAGTTAAAAAAGCAATTTGCTAAGTATTGTTTAAATATTGCTTGTGGGCTTGACATTAATAACCAAATCTACAGTTTTAGTATGATTTTTTATACCCTGCTGTTAACTATTTGAATTCAATTATAACAATAAATGATTGGTTGAAATATTGTTATAATACTTGATGAACGTATAAAATATGTGGGAAGAAGCTATTGGACTAATTCGGAAGCATTTTTTCCTAAAATAATTACTATTTATTTGAAAATTAAGAGATAACTTTTTTGTTTTAATTTTTGAAACAGCTATAAGTAAGTAAGATTTTATTAGTTAAACAAAAACAAACACGTATTTTTAATGACGATGATATTGATGTAGATTAAAAGCGAGTCTTCAATACTTTGGTGAAGTCTAAAAACATTTTGTAGTTTTTATCTCTATAAAAACTTCTCTATGTACATGATGTAAGCATAATTAAAGCCTGCACAGTTGATTTTTTGGGTAAAAACCCTAATTGATTTATCTGAAGAAAAACAATGCCTATAAGGTAGTCAGTCAGCTTATTGCGAATTATTTTTCCAAATAGAGAAATTGGTCTATATGTAGCATAGAGGCCAAGAAATTTACTGGTTTTTTAATATT
Organism: Nectonema munidae; assembly: GCA_030549495.1. Lineage (NCBI taxonomy): Eukaryota > Metazoa > Nematomorpha > Nectonematoida > Nectonematidae > Nectonema > Nectonema munidae. The sequence continues at coordinate 3,086,261 of JAUIRK010001052.1, forward strand.
GCGATCATTTTAGTTAATTTGAAATAATCAGGAAATATACGTTTTACAATAGATGCATTTATAGGTCAATAAATATTCTACTTATGTAAGGGAAGCGTATTATAAAATAAAGGATTCTTTATTTGCGAAACAACAGAATAAAAAAGATCACTAATAATAATCCAATTGAAATAGAACATTTGTGTAAAAATACATTTTATTGAACAATTAATGTTGGTTTAATATGACTGCACAACAAATTATTAGATGATATTTCCAGATTTTAAATTAAAAGTAACATTAGTAGACCTATTTTTGCCAGAAAATTTCATAAAATAGTATAAAAATTTCAAAATACAGACATAGACATATAGGATTTTCACGTTTTTACAATGCCGTTTATTCATTGATTCGTCTTTGAAAAGTCTCAAAGCAGTTTTGCTGCATAATGGAAATAAACATCCATCAGTTCCTGCTGGTTATTCCGCCCAACTCAAAGAAAATTACGAAAACATGAAACAATGCTTGGATTGATAAATTACAAGGAATATAAATTGAAATATCCTAAAATTAACAGGAGCCAACGATATATTTAAAAAAGATAAATATTTTTTTGATTTTTTAAAGAATATTTTTCTATTCTTTGATTACAGAATTTTATTTTGATTATTTGGCAAATGTAATATTTAATATAGTGCAAATTGCAAAAATTTAGGTAATAACTTTTGTAACATTGCATTAGTTATATAAAATCTTACATCTAGCAAAATATGAACAGAAAGTTGAATATTTTTCCATTCTTTAATTACAGAATTTTATTTTGATTATTCGACAAATTTATTGTTTTAAATCGTCAAAAATATAGGTAATAATAACTTTTGTAACATCGTCTCGCTGGATGAGGTATATCAAATCTTACATTTAGCAAAATATGAAGAGAAAGTTGAACATCGTCTCCTTAGTCATTTGTAAATGGAATAGAAACCATCTTAGTATACATGTTGGAGATGAACCATCGTAGTATACAGGTTGGAGGTGAACCATCGTAGTATACAGGTTGGAGATGAACCATCGTAGTATACAGGTTGGAGATGAACCATCGTAGTATACAGGTTGGAGATGAACCATCGTAGTATACAGGTTGGAGATGAACCATCGTAGTATACAGGTTGGAGATGAACCATCGTAGTATACAGGTTGTAGATGAACCATCGTAGTATACAGGTTGGAGATGAACCATCGTAGTATACAGGTTGGAGATGAACCATCGTAGTATACAGGTTGGAGATGACAATAAAGTTGTCTACCCGCGTTTAACCCTATAGGTTATGAGAATATATCATTACATAATAAAGAAGAGTTTCCTAAAACTCTTCATACTGAAAAAATATTTCTTCAAATAAATGAATAATATTTAGAATGTCGCATTATACATATGATACATGATAAAAATATTTTATTGGTGAAAATTAAGAGGTGACCTAATATGCGAGATCGAAAGTTACTCGAAAATTCCCGAAATAGAAATCATATTAGTATAATGGGTGAAAAATTCTCAAAGTGTCAATAAAATTTGTGGTAACCAATATAAAAACCTATCTAAACATATTCAAAATTTGTATAGCACACGTGTACTAAATTGATAACTATGACTTGCAAAAATACAATATATATATAAAAAATTTTTAACCAAAATATTTATGGGCAAATAAAGTTAATATTGTTATTCATAATAATGAGTAAAAATGCATAATATTGTATATATGTGAAGTCATAATTTTGAGCTTGTTTGAAAGGGTCTGAAAAATCGAAAATTTAAAAAGCTATTCTGATAGAGTTTGATACGCTGATTCCAAATATGTAATTTGTTTGAAATGAATCGAATGATTTTTTTGCGGTCAATGTTTAAATTTTTGTCATGTTATCAAGTTTAGAGGCAAAAAAGGTATTTTAAAATATTTATACATTTCCATAATCATTATAAAATTTCCTCAATGATATATTAAAATTGGATAAGTTTGAAAATTTTCGAAAAATTTGTTGGGTGACACGTTAGAATTTTTTTTAAAATTAAAATAATTTTTTCAACGTATTGTGTTTAAATGTTAGGTATATTTTATGAAAATTCAAAAAAAAAAAGTAATTATTTATTTTTCACGCTAAAATATAGTGAAAAATATCAAAAATTATGCATATTGTTCAAAGGCTTATAAAAAAAATTTGTAAATTTTGACACAAAATTTTTTTAAAAATTGTTAAATCAAAAAAATATATCAAAAATAAATATTTTTTAAAATATTTAAATAAAATTTAAGCGATTTTGAATAAGTTGATGTAAAAATTAGAAAAAAATAATTTTATTTTAATTAAAAAAATCCCGTCAAAAACAATTTTTTTACAGAAGAGTTTCTAAAACTTCATACAGAAAAAATATTTCTTCCATGTGTGTGACAACCGAAATTTAAAATTATTTTATAAAAATCTACAAATATATTTAGATTATTGTAGGGGAGTGGTTTATAATGAAAAAAGAATAAATTCATGAGGTTAATTATTGGTAAAATTTTATTAAAAGACATCTTTTTATCTTCTCTTTTTTCTTCAGTGAACACATCAATAAGCTTAATCCAAACTTTTCTTTTTGGGGTAATCAAAGTGTAACTTCTTTCGCTGTGATTAAAAATTTTTTTATACGATACTGAATACAATAAATACTTGTTATTTAAATTATTTTGTGATTTTTTTTATTTAGAAATAACATTTTAGTGGACCAGTTTGCGGGATAATAATAAAATTTAGCATAAACACGTTTTAAATATTTTTTGAGGCATTGAACTTTTTATGCACTAAACAATAATAAAAATAATATTTATCTTCAAAAATAAAATTTGGGCAACTATTTTTAATCGTATACATTATGAACTGACTTAAAATTTTGGCCAATAATTCAAAAGTTATAAGCAATATAAAACGAAGGTTAATTTATAAAAACCGGAAAATAAACTATTTTATAAAAATCTACAAATAAATTTAGGTTCTGATAGTAGAGTGGTTTTATAATTGTGTTGAAAATTGTTACAAATAAAAGGTGAAAATTTGTCAAAATGTAACAAGCGTTAGCTTAAAATTACCAAATATAAAAAATATGCATCCCTCATCTGCTAATTACGAAGAAAACTGAAAAATACAAAATTATAAAAAAAATTCAAATAGTATTTGTAATTACAATGGTAATGAAACCCATGGAATATAAAAATAGTAAAATGATATTTCTCAAGTATTTATAATATAAGTAATTTATTCTGAAAGCCCATAAAAAATTATTTAATTTGGTATATCGCATTTAGGGTTCAATATTTTGGCAATTTTTCTCGAATCGAGATTTCTCGATAGAAAAAATAATATATCGAGAATTCTCGAACTTTTTTGAAGTTTAACAAATCTAAAACCCATCTAGAAAAATACAACTTTCAATAATTTAAACTTATTAAAAATTATCAAAAATTTCAGAAAAATTTATTTATTTTGAAAGTTTAAAAAAATTTCTTAAAAAAAATCAAGCTATTGATACTTTTATCACTAAGCTTTGTTCTAAGCTTAGTGACAAAAATCCCAGCAAAAGAAAATATTCTTTCAGACTCCGTTGATGTTTGTGGAATACATTTTAAATTATTAAACAAGTTTTCGAGTTGAATTGACATTTTTCCTGTTGCTTCAAACGCTTCTACATCTTTAGAGTAACTAGTATTTCCATTATTAGTAAACATTTCATTTCTTGGATACATTTTATTTTTAATTGTGCTTTCAAGCTTTTCATTCAAACTTTTGTACTTTTTTTCATATTTCCACTTGAATTTCTTCATTAATATTTATGCTTTCGTTTTTGTTTTTTCCTTTAACAAATTGATCAAAAAAGTTCACGAACTTGGTGTCGGTCTAAAAGTGTCAAACTTTTGATTGATCTTTGATAATAATTTTTGCCAGAATTTAAATATTCTAAAAGACTAATAAGTTCTACGTTTCTTCTGACACTTATTCTGGAAATAAAAGAATCTTTAACTTTTGAAGACAAAGCAGTACTAAGAGAATCTAGCTCCTCAAAGATGAACTCAAACGCAGCTTCAGCTGTCAAAAGATTTGAATCCCTACTACAGATTCTTTCAGAAGCAATTTTGATCGGCTTCAGAGTATTCATAAGATCACATAAAAACTTGGCTTCAGATTCGGAAACTGAAATGTTTTCTTTTATGTCAATTAAGCTTTTTGCAACACAAGATTTTATTTCAAGAAATCGTTCTATCATTAAAACTATACTGTTCCATCTTGTTTTCGAGTCTAAAACCAAATTTTTTTCTCTATTGAATTCTTTTTTGACATAGTTCTGTAAAATTTCGTTTTTCAATGGAGATTTTTTAAAAGTTTTAATAATTTTCCTAAGTTTTTTTTAAATTTCTTTAAAATTTATATCCATTTTTTTGTTGTGATCTGTGAGAAAATTATTGTATACAGCAAATGCTTGGCTGTCAAAATTGAAGCTAAGATCGTTATTTTCTTGCTCAATTGGGTTCTCATAAGAACTTTCTTCAGATGAATAAGCTGATGTCTCTACACTTCTATTTTCTTTGTACAAAACATCACAAACAGCCAAATGAATTGTATGAGCATAACATATTTGATGATGCAAAACTCCGCTAATTCTTGCTAGTTTTATCATCACATTTGCTCCATCCGTTAAAAAAGAAATGATGTGTTCTTGAAGATTGATGCCAAACTCTTCTAATTTCTGCTCAATTTCTTTAAGTGCATTTTCAGCGCTAAATGAGCCTTTTATTCTCATTAAGCCTAAATTAAAAAACTTACTTGGGCTTGAATGCAAGTTTAAAGTGAATACTTCGTTCTAATACTTTTTATTTAACGAAAATTGTTTGTTATTTACAAAAAAAGATATATTCTTAATTGTATAAACATAACTGAACTAAACAATATTATTTATTACATTCTTTTTTATATTACTTTGATGACTTTTTCAAGCACTCAGTTTTTACAAACTAAATAGATAAGTCAACCAAAAAATTAAAAAAGTCCAAAGATTGGTTGTAACTATATTGAGAATTTATCTTTGCTTATATAAGATATATTTTATCATGTCTAATTATTTAAATCATTAAGTGTTTTTTATATTCTACTAAAATATTTTAACTTAGTTTTCTTGTTCTGTATACATTTTTTTAATTTTCCAGAAATGCAATAAAATAACGTAACTTTGTATGACACCTTAGCATTAAAAAATGTAACCTTAGGCTTTAAGTTTTAACCTTTAACTCTTATTTTTAAAATAAAAACAGCAGACTTTTTCAAAATTATTAATTGTAAAAATATTTTATCTAAAACAAAACTAAATATTTATAATGCGAGAATTCTCTAGAAAAATATAAATCTCGTTCTCGAGATTTTTCATCTAGATCAAAAAATTTCTCAAGAAATCTCGAGATCGAGATCTCGAGAATTGAACTCTAATCGCATTATACATTTTGTTAAGAATTTCGAAAGTTATAAGCGTTTTAATATTTGACTAAAATTTGAGCTACGATTATCCAACAAAGCTTGTACATTCGATCGACATTTTTCACCTGAAAAATAATTTAAAATTTATTAGAGAAACATTATGCTGACCTCTAGAAAGTAAAAATATATATTTATTTTCTACAGTGTTCTTTAACTATAACATTTTAAAATGTTAATAACCATATTCTATCTTTGTTAATATGAAATATTAAAAAAATAGTATATAAACCCATCACGTTAATTATTATTGATCTTTTTTTGAAACTAGATAAAAGTTTACTGTCCTCACATAAAAGCAGATTTTGGAAAAAAAAACATTTTTTTGTAAAACCTAGCCTATGTTACCCACATAGAGTATAGTTTTCCAATGATACCATTTTCAATCAATTTTTTTAATCTTCACATTAAAAGTGGTCCTTTTTTTTTACTAAAATTTAGATCAAATTTTTCAAAGTAAAGTCCAGTTATCAAAAAATTTTAAAACTTTTGCAAAAATAAATTATTCTTGCGTATATAGCAAAGGATAAGCTTTCAAATGTTATATATATATATATATCATGAAAAAGAAATATTGAAAAACAGTTAAATTTTTTCTGCAAACCAAATGATTAAAAATTTCCAAAAAATCGTATTAGTATTATTATTATTATATATTACATAAACATTTCAACCAATCATATAGTTTTCGTGAAATAAAACTGCAATTTCAAAGTTAAGTTGAACTTTTATGTAGAATTTTTGGAATGGTGCTTTCAATATGCATGTAAAATATTTAAATTTTAAGTATGTTTTTTAGCATTTTACGATTTATACATTTAAATATATAATAAGGTCTGGCATTTTGTCTCCCCGCAGGTCTTTCCAGACCTCTAATATAAATTAGCATATATATACATATTTTGAAAATTTTATTTTAAAATATTAGTTTACAAAAAAAACACAAAAAAACTTTTTGAAACAATAATATTTTGAATTTTTGTAACATTGTTTAATGAAAATAAAGTTGTTTTTTGAAAAAAAACCCTAAAATTTATACTTTAATTTTAGTAAGTTTGTTAGCATATATTTTTTTTATGTAATTTGTACTTTTAAAACCCAATTTAGGTTGAGTACTTGTGTGTTATCTGTCAAACTTTTTGCGTTTAAATCTTTTTATTAATGTTTTTCAGTACATGGTATTCTTCTGTTAATAATTCTTTGTATTGCATTTCCAAAAGATCCTAGAAACAAAACACGTATTATATGATGGCAACTTTTGCTGTTTTTTTGGGATAGAAAGATTCCTTCTTTTAAAATAAGTAAAAATCTTCTTCTCCATTTCTAGGAACTTTTTAATAAAACAATAAATTTTATAACTGGTCAGAGGTAAAGCAGAAGTAATAATAATCAGTTTTACGGCTATTTTTCTAACAATGCTAGGATCTAGTGTGAAATTACAAGTATGAAAAATTATAAAATATCTTATTATTTTACCTATAATTTGTTCTTCGTAAATTTTTTAAAAATAAACTCATGGTCAATCTATCTTAATGTTTGATTTTCAAAAACTATGTTTATTTTATTTACCTTAGAAAAGCTTGTTATTTTTTATTTTAAAGTGACATACAATATTCTTAGCATTTTTTTCGTTCTATTCAATCTATTTTTCTCAACTTATTTCAAGGCGCAACTTTGATTACCATGCACTAAACTTGACATAATGCAGCTTTTGTTTTAATGACCCGATAACATAAATAAAAAGTATTATTACACAATATAGTTAAGGACCTGAAGTTCTTATTAACTAATCAATCCCAGTTGGGCTACAGGAATGGCAAACTGATGGCAAATTTTTTTACAACTAAGTAAAATAAATCAATGTGTAAAGAAATTTGTTAACCACTGTCTCATCTGTAATTTTGTAAATTTCAACTATCTGAAAAACAAAAAAAATCTTTGCTTCACATATTGCAAAAACCTAGCCTAAACAAACCTTCTAAAACAATCACCAAAACGTATTAAGCGCGACCTGCGCGTAAAATTTTTTTATTGGTTTCAATATTCAATCTTTTTTTTTTAAACATTATCAACTTGCTTTCAGTCATTAGCGGTAAAAAAAGGAGATTAACAGTGTAGTGAACTTCTTTGTGAGTAATTTAATTCAGCATGAGGAGTTGGATTCCCTGCAAGTGTTTTTCGTTAAGGATCATAGTGATTTAGAATTTTTGTTGTCTAAAACATAGTTTGGGTAACCCCCTCACGTCAAATTACGCCCGCGAGGGTTTTTTATAGCGCCTACAGACTTATATAGCCGTATGCAAAATAGTAACTAAACTTTCAAATATTAAATTGTATTATCCAATAGTTAGAAAAAGTCAAAATAATTTATTTTAAAGAAAAGCAAGTAAAGCTTACCTTAGAGTCAGACCACTCTTAACTTACTTTGCTTGGTATAGAACCAAGCTACTTAATCTTCAAACACATAAAAGAAACAAAAATATAAAATTTTAATCACAAAAATCATATAATATAGCCTTTTAATTAGAAAATATTTCTAATTTTATAAGGGAATGAGGCGAGTCTTGTTGAATAGTTTACTTTAGATGTGAAATACAAGATTAATACAGGTACGAGAGTTATTATTTGTGATCCTCCTGCAGATCTTGATTTCTGAAAAAAAATTTCTGTCAAAAAAGCAACATGAAAAAAATTGTCCATAATTTTTTTAATAAAAGGTTTATCGTTAATAAAGCGGTTATGGATATGGAAAAGTTAGAAAATGTTTTTGTTTTATATAAAAATGAATAAACCTTTGATATCAGTGAATAATGTGGGTATTTGCCGGTAAAATTTGAAAGCGAGTACTTGCAGGTACCCGCATAAATATTTTTACAGATGCGTGCAAATCAGGGTAAGTTTTTTGGCCAATGATGATGATGTTTTAACTTTAAAACTTTTGATTTTTAACTTTTTTTGTGGTTCATGCTACATAGATAAAACTTCTAAGAGACTTGTAGACAGAATTGATGACTAAATAAATCAAACGAATGATTTCTAGAATTGACGAACCTATTCCTTTAATTATAAGGAATGAAATGAGAAAAATGCTATAATCAATAAAAAGTTAAACATAAACATTTACTTTCTAATTTTTATACACTTTTTAATCATGACATTGATAAAGAAAATTTTTAAAGAAATTCAAAAATACATTTACAGTTAAATTGATATATTGAACACATATAATAGGCTTACTGAAGGTTTAATATTTGTTCTTTAATTTTTTATATGAATATTACATATATAGAGAAAGTCAATATCATAAAAATAAATATAAATAATATTGTTTAGACTAAAGTCAATCCCAATCCATATAAAAATCCCCTAAAAAGAGAATAATATAAAGTTGTGTTTATTTTTATATTCTCAATCAAATCCTATACTAAAATGGAAGTTTTAGTTTTAAAATCTAAATGAGATAAAGGTAAAGATACCAGAGGTGTTTTCATCGAGAAGCTTTGAAATTTTATTTCCAAAGCTATTAGTTTTCTTTAATTTAGATTTTAATCAAAAAATATGCGCTGTTATTTTATTAGTTATTCAAATATACCCAAGCTTAAAATTAATTTATATGGAAAAAGAATGTCTTCAATGATTAAAAATTTTTGATAGTTATAATTAAAAAAATTCTTCCACCTTTGAAAAAATTAAAACCATTAGAACTTCTATCTTAATTTTTAAACCAAGAAGGTGGTACAAAAGGCTAATAAAAGCCGCTGCCTGCACTACCACCCATCTTGAATAAAGTTAATATATTTACGTACACAAATTTATTGATTATGTAAGCCTAAATTATAATAATGAAATGATAATAAAAGATATTCCGTAAATAATTATGATGGCTAATGTTTGATTTGTTGAATCCTTATTAGCAGAGCCCGCGCTACCTATTAAATTTTGGGGCACAAGCCCCCCCCCCCCTCCTCCGCCCTTCCAACTATTTCTCAAGCCCCCAGCTAATTTTCAAGCTCATCTAAAAAATAATGACAAACATCTAGCATTCATGATAATTTCTTTCATGAAAATCTAATGTGTATAGATATGGCTTGACAAATACAGCATATGTTTTCTTTTCGCCTTGAAGCAAATTAATCTGATAGTTCAAAAATTAGCGCCCCAATGAAGCCCCCTCCCCTCTTAAAATGTTTGCTTAGCGCGGGTACTGCTTATTAGTCTAATGATATTACTAGAAAACATTGAAAATAATATTTTAAGTACTATAAAATTATAGTATTGTAATCTTACTAACTTAAAAAATTAATGAAAAGAGTTGCATACCACATGGGTGCGATCATAATCAATCATATCGACACCTCCCCCTTCTTTGGTTGACATCAATTGTGAATGACCCCAAAGAATAAGCTAATTAAACTTAACTCTAATCAAAGATTGTGTATATTTGATTGTTATGCAAGATCTCATATCTTGGAGAAGCAAAAAGGATTTTGAGAGCATTGCGATAACGCTGACAATAAAAAAGTAAGGGACACTTAGAAAATATTAAGTATTTTGTTGGATGCATGTCCTTTTTTTATCTCTTTGAGCTCTTTCATATTTTTACTACTCATTTATGAGACTGGAATAGTACAATAAAAATATCTAGTCACAATATTTTAGTTTTTTGAATTTACTTTATTAAATTTTCCAATTTTCTTTTCTTTCTCTAATATTTTCAAACAGGTGATAACATCAAGGAATCTATTTTTGATAATTCGGTTTCTTTGAGTTTTTAAATGAAGGTGGAGGAAGTTTCCAAAAAGCGCCTGGCTACGCACCCAAGTACACTAAAAATTTTTGTTTTTTTCAGTGATTTAAAATTTTGTAATTGCTCTTTAGGGTTTATTTATTTATTTAGAGATGTGATTTTTCAATACAAACACACTTATTCATAAGCCATTTTATGGTAAAGGGATAATAATAAACATGGAAAAAAAACTATTTTTGTGAGCTTATTATTTTCCTCCTGCAATTGTCGTGAGTCTTGTGTTTGAATAATTTTCCTCATTACTTACTCTCTTCCACTTTATCTCTCTCTCTCACTTTCTTTCTCTCTCTCATACACTCTTCTTCGTCGCCTTATATCAAATGTTTTGTTCAGTGTAGACTTGTAGAAGTTCTCAATAATTTTTTGTCATTTTGTGAAAACTTTAAATTTTCAATCAACAATTATTGTTCGCATTCAACATTTGTTATTAACATTTTACAGCATACAATATACTATCATTTGATCATAACGTATTTATTTTATAACGCAGCTTAAAATAATTTCCAGGTTGTTTCCTTAAATTGGTAAGTTTTAAAACATTTTACATTACTTCAGATGATTAAAGGTCATGTAGTTCTATATACGATCATATGACGTTTAAATTAAAGCATTGGGTTTCTCTTAAAAAGTTAAGTGGGCCTGAGATTTTTTTTTGCACTAAAAATGGGCTTGGAAAGAAAAAAGGTTGAGAAACACTGCACTATATAGCATGTCTTTTTTATTTTAGTAAGTATTTTTCAATCATTTGATTGTATTAACAACTTTAAAATGATATCAGTGCTATATGACGTATATGAGACATTTTTCCAAATGGTTCCAGCATTTTATACCCGAATATTAAAAATAAAAACAAACAAATACGCTTTTTACTTTTGCTTATTATTAATCTCTTAAGAATTTTTTTTTACTATGCCATCTATAACGCCTAAACTTTCTATTTTTCTTTAGACTGGGAAAAATAAGTATGTGATTGCGATCTATTTATCAATCATCACAATGAAAAGTTTAACGCGAAGTTCCTTCCGTTATACTATTCCTATTTGGTTTCAAAGATTTAAAGAAACCTTCAAATCTAATATCAGTCATCCTGAACTTTCCCTTCCTCTAGAAAATTCGAAGTAACAATTATTTATACAAAATATTATCTTGTATGCATTGTAAGAGCACTTTTAAGTAGTAAGGCTTAATATGATAGTGTAAACTACTATTTTTGTATTAGTACTTTTATCTAGTATCTTGTCTCATTTTTGACATCCATTTTTTGTATATGCTTTATTTATATCACACTTGCTTAGCAATGAGAATGTATTTGCAAATCTTACCTGAAGAATGGCATGAGGCCTTAGTGAATACTCCCCTGGTTTGACAAGTATGAATTGTTAATTTGCAATAAGTTGCATTAATATAAAACTGATTATAATTCTGCCCTGTATTATATTCAAAAATCGTTTAATAGATTACTCATCATCACATGGTAGCGTTTTCTGGATCATTTTTCTAATGGATTTTAAATTCTATATTGATAGGGTAAACATTACGTTGCTAACTTACTTAAGGACCATTGAGGTAACTAAATATAAAATATATCTGGGGAGTACGAGTACATTTTAAAGTTCCTTAATTTATCAGGCTTTACCGTTTTTGTTTCATGTTATCTTTTTCTCGCAACACGACTTATCACTATATATGTCATTTTTCTTCATCTTGTGTAGTGAAAATCTTCGAAAGCCTTAATTAGCCTTAATTGACTTATTTTAATTTATAATAGTGGCTGTCAAATCGTAATTAATATTATTTTCTCTTATTACCTTCAGTTTTTTAACTAAGTAAATGAATTTTTAAATTTCTTTAAAAATTTCCCTTATCCATGTTATGATTAAAAAGTTGTATAAAATTTTTTCTCAAGTTTCAAAAATAATCCATGAGAAGGTTGGCAAACTTTGTTCTTTTCAAGAGCCAAACTCGAAAGTGCTCACTTCCCTAAGAACCTAAATTACTCGTAATATGGAGCAATTTATATACGAATATGCATATCATACTCAAAAGTGGACCATTCTTTTATTAGACTATATAAAAAAGCGTAGATTTAAATTTTATAGCAATGATCTATTTATGCAATTAAAGAGCCTCACAAAATAGAGCCAAATTCAGCTCACCGGTCATAGCTTGGCAACTTTTGATCTATGAGTTAGCAAAGCGAAAATATAGTTAATTTTCATTCCTTCATAGAATGTTCATTCTTTTGCTCTTCAGAAAATTGAAGATTTCTTCCTTGCTAGACACCTCCCTAATTAAGGCCCATATTTCAAAGTAACTACATCCCATTTACAAAAATAATGAAAGATAAAACCGTACACTCGCCTACTTTTTGTATTTTACGTATATCAGAATTTTTACTCTCATCTATTCAACGACTTTTTTGCTTAATCGTAGAGACGTGTTTGTGCCAATTTCAAAGAAAAGCCTTTTGCGTGAACTCAAACAGATTCCAGGAATCATAAAGAGTGAACAAGACGCCGCAAGTTTCGATGCCTTTGCCAGAAGCTTGGAAACGTGTATAGCTGTTAAATACGAGTGTCTTTTCAAAGAAATAGTTGTAATTCACTCAATCTCTACCTACTTCCTTTCTAATATTTTCCTTTTTTTAGTTGAGTAGGATAGCTTGTGCACTTAACCCTTTCAGGATCAGTATGACACGGGTGTATAGAGAAATAAAAATGGTCTTTTTAAAATATATAAAATTCCAATGAAAAAGAAAGGGGTGCCAAAAAGATTTGAACAAAAGTTTGATAACAAATTATTATTCCTTTATTAAAACAAGTTTTGTAATGAATCCATACTATACAAAGATAAAAAACCAAGCAAAATATTACAAATGCCAACATTAAAAATTTTGCGGACTAAGGCTAGTTTTAAAAAAAGATGTTTGTATGCTTAAATAAGGTTCACAAATTAACTCTACAGATGAGCAATTTTTGGCTTCCACCTGAAGCTTGATTTTATCGAAATCAAGACTTGTGGTCACTTCCATGTTCTTAAATTTGATAATCAAAAGGGAAAATTTAATTTATTTACAAGCATAAGGTGTTATACAATTTACATATCTTTATTATTTTCTTTATTATTTTACTCGGTTCTCAATTCTGATAGCATTTAGCCCTTCTATTTCATTATTTTTCAAAAAAGCTTTTTCGCATTCACCACACTTTGGGCCAATCATAAGCTCCGCTTTCAACTTCGACAACATACAATGCCAACTTACTATCTTTAGGACAACTATTGTTTTTAAATTTTCCTGCTTTGACTTGGTTTTTGTCAGAACTTCGTGGGTACATATAGTTTCCAAAAACATATTCCTTACATTTCTGAGCCTTTTCTCGCACGAAAAAAGAATGGCAAGACTGACATCTATGGTCTCTACGCATTCGCATTGCTTTTCAACCATCACAGAGAATTGACAAGACAGAATTAGTAGTGAGAGATCTTTCTTACCTTTAGATTAGCGCTCCACTGTGATAACTAGATTCCTAAACGTGGTTTTTACGCTCGCATGGAGGTTGCCAATACGAGGAAATCTCATATCAAAGTATCATTTACACACATGTCTTGCGAAAACATTTTCTTCAATAAATAGTAAAATATCTTCCTGAATGTTTGATGTGTAAATGTAGTTCAGGTGTGCGCTTAAAAAGTATCAGATACCCAAAAATACAATGAATCAGAAACATACACATATTCGGTTAAATCACTGTTTCCCGACCCCTTGGCATGGCCAATATGGATGCTGAAAGTTTGGGTAAAATGTGACGCTAATTATAATTATTACTCTATATTCGTTTAAATTATTTTCTGTTTTAAAAACTTTCTACCTAACTTCTTTTTTACATAAAATTTTTACTATTATTATAGTAATCATTATATTACAATTATGAAACAATAAAACAAGAAAGATTTACCACAGTTCTTTATTTTACAAATTATCATCAATCTCAATAATTGTAAATAGTTTAAAACTAAAATCTAAGAAATTTGAGTTACTTTATATGCCAATCAATACAGTTATATTTTTTGTAATCTCAACGTATACATTTGTATAGTTTATCTTTATTTTGTTTTATTTCCATATCTATTTACGATTGCTAGATGTTCCGATTTTTGGAGATTTTTCCTGTTATTCTGTTGCTTAAAAACGGAATCCCTGAGGATTTATTAGAATCTCGGATCTCATATGTCAAAAAGGGTTTAGAAACAAAATCTTTATGTTTATCTCTTTTTTATTATAAAAACTCTCCCTTTATTTTCAAAGTTTTTTCATATTAATTATTTTTTGGAAGGAATACAAAAATTTTTTTTTATCAATGCAACGTTTGTCTCGCTTTGACAATGTAAAAATCTGACAACCCTATATCTATTATATTTTTACTAACATAATCTATTTTGTATGGAATGCTTTTTTACCAATTTTTATGCGAACTTTTAATATAATAAAATTTATATTTAAACTAACATTTTATCATAAGGGTGTCGCAAAGTATCCAAAGTTCAACAAAGACGCCTCAGTAAAATGTTTGGAGACTACTAGGTTAAATTTGGAAGTCTTCGTGGGAATGAATTGTACACACACTTTCCTATGTACGAGTTCTAATATGCGATCGGCTCTATTCTACCCATAGCTTAGGAGGTCAATGCAGCCCCCTGCAATTTGCTTTGCTCCTAGAACTCTTTTGAAATATATAAATGTATACACATAGTTTTTATTTAGTCCATTATAGTCCATTATAGTCCAGCCCTCATTAAAATCAGTTTTGGCGTTTCTCCTCTACTTGAAACTGGCGGGCCGGTTCTATAACTAAGTACCTGAGTTTTCCGAAATTTAGTCTATATGCTGATTTTTAAAGAAAAATAAAACTCTATTTTTTGCTAAATCAAAATTTTGTGTAGAAAGTGTACACAAAAAAATATTTTGACAAAATGCTGAAAAACTAATTTAAACCATTTTTTGAATAATACAATCCAAAAAGTATTTTCAATTAAAATTTATTTACATTTCAAAATGCATTTTTCAGGTAATAACCCGCTGTCTTATTTTTGTCATTTTTTAATAACGTAGGCGTGAACGCCATTTCAGCCTCCATGATCTAGGCTTGATATCTGTTCTTGTTGTACGCACACTACAATTAATGTTGCTCAATTTGGTTGTTATGATTCCTTAGTATTTTGGATTGTTCAGAATTGAATTTTTTTTTAACTTTTCATTTAAAAGACTCTTTTTTGCACATTTATGCCATTTCCTCCATCTGGGACTCAGGAATGTCGTTATGCTATAATTATTTTACGTTCATATACTTGGTGCTGTATTTTTGCATGACTCTAGTATTTCAACTATTCCTCTTTAAAAACCTTCAAAATACTTTCTAGCAAATGCTTATGATAAATGATTGCAAAATTATTTCCTCTGGTTTTCCTTCCTCTCAAGCGCTATTGCTTTATTCCAAATTCGCCATCATTATGTCAGACTTTCTTGCATCTTACTTTATCTCAGTTGTGCTGATTTGTAAGACGAAAAGTTATGCAAATATTAATCAAATATGCTTTTTGTCGTTACCTCATTTCTATATAATTATTTAACTATGCTTTCTATCCATATTTTTTTTTAATTTTTTCTACACCTTTTTTCAATCAGATATCTTCTTCTTTTCGTATTGTAAAGATAGATTTGTAAAATTTTTAACAAAAATTTGCCGTATTTAATGCTTTTTTATTCTTAGATTTCTCTTGTCTAAGGATACTATTATAAAATCTATTGTTTACAGCAGTAGATTTTATTACCATTTTCAATATTTTAACCTTATGATCTGTCTCGATTTTATGTTAAAAAGAAAATTACCTCATCTGATATCAGAGGAGCTTAAAAAATTTCTAAACATTTTCCTAATTGAATTCGTCTTTTTAAATTTACTTAGAAATCATTGTGGGTAGATAATATAAATGATGACGCTTTGGTTAAAGGCTCAGGTGTTGCTGACTTGATTTCTAGTCGTACATCTTAAACGTATCCAATTAACAAGATTATTTCCCCTTTGAAAGCAATAACAAACAATATAAAATAAGATATAATACTTGTCTGTCCCTTAAGGAAATACCATCATATTATTTTAATTCAAGGAACTCTTTCAGCCTATCAGTTCAGGAAGTGAGACTTCTCAAGTTTCCACTTCTGAAGATAAAAAAAATTCAGAATTTTATTTGATGGCCAAACTAAGTGAGCTTCTTCCTAAAGCAAACTTCTTTCCAGTTTCCGAAGATTTTTTGCAAAATTGCCTCTTCTCCTGCCGCACATCTCCCAGTGGAACATCTGTATTTTGCATGTTTCTATCTCTCTCTATTTTTGTATTTAACCAGTAAAGTATAAATTAATTAGTTTTCTTAGCATAATTAAAATTGATATTAATTTTTTCATATTAAGTAAGTACAGTAATCGATAAGAACTAAAAAAAATCTCCAAATCAGGATAAATACTTCATTTCTTTTTATAAGTAGAGCCCTTTTTCAAGAGATTTGAATTTCCTTCACCCAAAAATGGTAAAGAAATAACGAGGCATTTATATTGAATCTCAATCATCCTATTGAAGACAAAATATTTCATGTACTTTTTTTATATTTATAGCTATGCTTCATTTAATAGTAGATGCGTTAATAGATTACTGGTTTAGTTAGTAGCTGATACTCTGTCACTACCACAATTGTTAAAACAAGCTTTTCCATTATGATCACCACAAATGTATATTTCCAAATTAGGTGTGCATCAAAAGCAGTGATTACGATATCCTTAAAATTTGGCTTCTTGGTAAAGAAACACAATCTCCACACACTCTTACTAAACGTTTCTTTCCATCATCTCTCTTTCCTAAACTTTTCAGAGCTTTTACAATGAAAAATTGGAAATTTATCTTTTATAAAGAATGTAAGAATTTAATTTCACTTTTTGTGTATTTAATTTCTTCTAGAAATAATTTTCATAGCGATTCTTTAAGGAGTTTTTTATCTTTCAAAATTCATATTTGTTACTGTTCAAGGCTGTTTTTGATTCAAGCACTCTTTAGTATCTTGACAACAACGCTTACGTTTGAAAAAAGAGCAAAAAAGTATGGAAATATTTGAATATAGAAAAGTATAGCTTTGACTTTTTCACGCAATCCTCCGCAATTCCTTTACTATTTTTCTCAATCTTTTTCAAATCGTATTTATCTTTAACAAAGTTAAAAAACAAAAAAAAAGAACTTGTTTTTCAAAAGTTTTCGCGTTACTTTTTTGCGGAAGAATTTATAAAAGTTCTCACTTAAAAAGAAAAAGTCGATTGAAAAATAAACATTAAATAACTTTTTTGGTGACTGGGGTTGATTAAGAATTGTGGAAAAGTAAAAAAGAATATTGTTAATGATTTAGACAGTTTGAGTAAAAATAGAATGCTATTCGAAAGGTTATGAGGATTCGAAAAGGATTTCCTTGAATTTTTGGAAAGAGTAAAAATCAGAAAAGTTTTCAATGCCATGATAATGGAATAAAATAGTAGATGTTTTTTTAAACAACTTGAGAGAACGATCTAGCAAAATAACAAAGGTATTACAGAAAATGCGCCAAAAAACTTTAAAGATCATGAAATGAAATGAGGAATTTGTAGAAGTTAAAGACGATTTGAATACAATGAAGATATTACTGGGTGAGGAGGATTGGATGAAAATTTATACCCGTTTATATTAAAAGTTTAAAGATTTTTGGTATTTTTTTCATCTTATATTAGTTACCCAAAACTAGTTGTACATTTTGTAAATGAAAATTTGGGTTTACGTATATTTAAAGAAAGGTATGAATGATATAGTTTTTTACTCATTTATTATATAGAATAGAGATTTTCGTAAGATCCAATTAAATTTTAGACTGTTCTTTGTCAATAATAAGAAAAGTTTGAGAAACAGCTGCAAGTAAAAATATAAAATTTAGAAATATCTTCTTTTTGTTTATTACTTTATGTTTTGAATTTTCTTTTTGACACAGTTTCAGACAAATGCTATAAACGAGTTGTTGTGGCTTACCGAGCACGTGGTCATCCATTCCTTAGTATTAAAGCTTTTCAAAATATTTCCCTGAATGAACTGGACTGTCTTCTTCCTATCGGTCACCTCTCATCAACTTTTTTCGATAAAATTATCACAGCATCGATGTCTGCCATATCTCTAACTTCTCTTCTCCTTCTTCTACTTACTCCTAGCGCTACTCTGCTGTACTCTTCTTTTCCTACTTGTTGTGTCTTCCTCCTACTTGCTTTCAATATCATTCCTATTTTTCTATCTAGCTCAGTGGTTCCTAACATTTTTTATTCCTGCACCCCTAAAAAACTTCGTTCTTATCTCGCACCCCCTACAATTTAGTCCAAAAAAAGAGATTAATTAATAAGAAACATTAATTAGACTTGTAGAAAAGGAAAATATTAAAATTTTATATTTGAATTAACTTTACAAAAATAATATCTCTTGTTCAAAATATTAAAATTAAAAGCTAAGCAACTAGTTTCCAAACGTTCAAGAATTTTGAATTAAAAAAATTAAGATTAAGATTTGAATAGATTGTTTTTGACATAAAATAATCACTTGCTTAAATATTCACAAGGTGAAAATCAAAAGGCTGACCTTCAAATGCGTGTTTCCTTTTTCTAACTTATGGGTTTTTCAAAACGTGGAACTATGTTGCTAATAACAACACCCATGTCTGCCTGTGCATAAAGCCTTTTCTAGATTTCGTATTAATTGACAAAATAGTACTAAATCCTGACTGGCATACGTTTGTTGTCGCAAAAGGAATGAGTAAAGCTAGTGGAGTTTCACAAAGTTTTGGAAACAGGCATAGCCCGTCATAAATAATCTTCCAAGGATTTACTCTCATATTGTATTTCAAGAGCACGATTTGAACGCGGTTCTATAAGATCCATCAGCTGAAATTTTATCCAAATTGAAAGAGTGTGCATTAATCCATTCTTCAGAAGTTTACAGCTTTATTACGCCAAAATATATATCAAATGACGTCGACAGTGCTTCCAAATGAGCCACAATTTCTTCACAAACACTAGGAATCAAGCTCGACATTTTATTATCATCCATTATTTCTTCAAGTGATAGAAACTTTGGATAATTCCCTCTTTTCACTCCCTGACACCATTAAGATAACTGATCTTTAAGCGCATTTAGCTTTTCATAGCAATCCAACTTGTTTAAGTTTTTCGAGGTAATAAACTCAGATCATTCATGCTAGTGAATATGTCGCTTTAATACGTTAAAATTTGGTTGAATTCTTGCGATTTCAACTCTTTAAGCAGATCATATTGACGTTCCTGCAGAAAGACTGATTTGTTTTCTCAGTTCGAAGAATCGGGTTAAAACTTTTCCACGTGAGAGCCAGCGAACTTGTGTGTGGAAAAGTAAAACTGCATGCTCACTTCCAAGATCTTCACAAAGTCACCTAAAGAGGCGGTGATTAAAAGCACGACTCCTAATCCAGTTAATGGCATAATTTTTTGGTAGTTGATAGAAAATCCAGATTTATTTCCCAGCATAGCAAGAGCGCCATCAGTGCACACAGAGCCATTACTTTGAATATCTAATTCATGTTTTCCAAAAAAGTCTTTCACATACTGAAACACATATTTTGCTTTGGTGGTTGCTTGCAGTTCTTCACAGAAAAGGAATTTCTCCTTTATGGTACCATCATGAACATACCTATGAACATCTGTAGTCTCGTCCAAATAGAGGGAGATTTTGATAGGCCTAGCCTTTATATGCGAGAAAACCTGTTCCAAAATTTCAAACTCAAATCAGCGATTCGGCTCTGAATTACATTATTTGATAAGAGCACTAATTCAAGCTTGTTTCTTGCTTCATTTCCGAAAATAGTTGTAGCAATTTCTAAAGCACGTGGCTTTATAAGCTCTTCTGCAATATAGTATGAGGTTTCTTAGACTTTGCTATTCTAAACGCTACTTGGTATGAAGTCATCAGTAATAGTTTGTCAATGGATACAAAACCTAATTATGGAAGAGTTGTTCGCGAATCAAAACGGGCTCTACTAACTCGCAAAGATTTTTTATCTTGGCTGACAACATTCGCCTCGCCATGTCTGTTGATAAAGTGTTCTCGTAGCTTAGATGGATTCAAATATGTATTGAGGCTTTTGCAAATCTGATTTTTCTTTGCAAGTGAAACCAAAATGTAGATATTCATCATTTTGCAATGATAATAGTTTAAAATGAAATTAAAAATAATGTTAACTATAAAAAGTGAATATAAATTTCAATCTAAAATTTAATTTTTTTTTAAATTTAAAATGATGTTTCTAGGACAATTATCCCCTAGACAACATCAGACTATATTTTCATTTGAAAATCTAATTATTTAAGAAAAATTGAAAAATTATTCAAAAATTGTTTAGCTATTAATGAAATATATAAAAAATATTCAAAAATTATTTTTTAACTATAACTTGAAATTATGAGCCACATAATCATAATTATTTACTTCATAAATACCACTAGATCCAAACTTAATTTTATCGCAAAGACTAACTCTGAAAATAAACTTTATAATTAAACACATCACTAAATAAATCAAATATATTGTGGCAAATGTCTGGAAGCGAAAGGGAGGTTGTGTAATAATCCTAATTATAGTATTAATTTAAAGTAAAATTAAGAACTATTAATTGCTTTCCATTTCCAGTTGAAAACAGGAAAAAGCTAGTGAATACTGAAGTTAAATATGTCAAAGAAATTTGTAATGACATGGAGAGTCAACATAGATTCAAAAAGAAGAATTTTTTTTCTTGAAAATAAAGCAGCGTAATCATTTATTAAATTCAAAGAAATAAAAAAAATTTAAGCTAAAACAAATGATTAAAATATTATATAATGAAGGAAAACTTCGTAAAAATCGCACCACTTGGAATAATGTCTCGCACCACTTGGAGTAATGTCTCGCACCCCGGGTTGGGAACCCTGAGCTAGATAATAATTCGTATTAGAATTATCTATTTACCTATAATATAGAAAAATGCACTCTTCTGTATAGTACCAAGTTTATTTCAAATATGTATGAAGTTTATTCATCCAAATGATCGAAGATTTTATATTTAAAATTAAAATTTGTTTAGAAACCATCCATCAGCTTCCTTGATAGCATTTATATTCGGTTTTGCAGCAGTTCGATCGTTGATTGGTCAAGAAAAGCGAAAGTTTTCACACCTATCCAATCATATTCAAACTAATGGCGTTAAGAGCATTTGCTGCGATAAGCCTTTGCTTTGTTTGCTTGTTGAGCGTGCTATACAAGAGTCGTTCAAAGAAGCCCTTATTGTCTATATTTTCTTGTTAGCAGAAGGAAGAACTGGCTTTACAGTGCGCTCTGAAAATGAGTTTTCTTCTACTCAATTATTCGGTTTTTTTTAATTTCCTACTAACTTATCATTTTGACACTCTTTTAGTAAGCGATGTAACCAGGGACGCACATTTCGGAGGAGGGGGAGGAGCATGAGGTGCATTATAATATAATTATGCATGTTTACTATTATAAGCGCTCAATGTACACGTTTTATTTACTCTTCCTCTATTTGAATCAACTTCCCCTTCTACTGCCCATGACTGCATATTTATTTAATTGATTTACTCCACATCTTTTTCGTTCGATCTGTAAAGTAATTTTCCATTTAGTAAGCCTTTCTTTTATTTTTCAGACGGGTAATTATGAGCTTCAATTTGGGCGGATAAGACATCTTAGTGCCACGTGGTTTTAAAGTGAGCAATGAGGGGGCATACTGCACTAGTGATTCGTGGAGAGTCAATTGTTAACATTGAAAAGACCTTTTTTTGTGTTTTAAAATTATTTAATTTTAAGTAAAGATACTTTCCTTTTTTCTAATCGAAATATTTTTTAAGCAAGTCAAAAAGACGAGCAAAGTTTTAAACTTGAATAATTGTGTTTTCTATCAGCTATTTTTTAAAAATATATTTAACAAAAAAATTATCACCCAAAACAATTTTATATAACTCTAAATGCAAGTTACCAATTTTTAAATTTTAAACTAAGTTTGTATTTTCACATTCTTATATATATACAGCAAGCACATGACTAGGGGGCTCCCACTTCTCTGGATAAGAATTTGAGCTCTTTGGGAAAATAGATTTTGGCATGTGATATCACAAAATGTACAACAGTTTTGGTAGAAAATTCTAATTTAGAGATACAGAAAAGTGGATCTAGTGTAATTAAAATGTTTACCTTTGTCTTTTATGTAATTTTCTTATTTAAAATCATTGTTGCAAAGAGGGTAATCTCATTGGGAAAAATCGAAGTGTTCCAGGTTTTCTGAGGAGTTTTTATAGGTTAGAAATGTCTAAAATTAAATCAGCTAGAATTCTTTATTTTTTTCTTATCCGTTTTAAATTATATTATCTATTGTTTACTCTAAATCAACTCGATTCTTCCAGTCAGAGCGGTATTGAGAGATAAATAAGATCCCAGTCTGTTGTAGTTATAATATTATGTGTTTAAAAATTAGTTAAAATGTTATCTCTTGTGGAAAGGTGATATAGGCATTTTTATATTTATAGATTATTCGACAAAAGAAAAAGCTGGTGCATAAAAATACGGATGCAATATAACTTGAAATTCGTATAAAAAAATATGCTTCCATTTATATTTTTATCTGGTGAAAGTGTAAATTCTCAAATTCCACTTTCCTATTATTTGCTGGAATGAAAGCAGACTTTTTACAATTTTATCTAAAACTTTTTGCATCCTCATTTTTATGTACCAGTTTCCAAGTTTGTTTTATCGATTAATCTATAAATATAAAGATGCCTACCTTAATTGTATAAAGCCTCTTCAAATTACATAACATTTTTATATCTAGTGAATATTCATATTCTCACTCATAATTATTACAAGTCTTTGATCGATTCATTGCTCC
Source organism: Nectonema munidae (assembly GCA_030549495.1). Taxonomy (NCBI): domain Eukaryota; kingdom Metazoa; phylum Nematomorpha; class Nectonematoida; family Nectonematidae; genus Nectonema; species Nectonema munidae. The sequence goes on from JAUIRK010001052.1 coordinate 3,109,620, forward strand.
ATCATGAGAAATAATTAAATAGAAAAAAAATATTTTTTTCAAACATTCTCATACTTTAAGCTGTCTTTAAGGATTTCAACATTTGTAATTATTGTAAGTAATTAATCCTGGACATAAAATAGTGAATTAGTGTATTAAGCTCAAACCCTGCTATAATGTTTTATATATGCAATTTGTAGATCAAAATCATTAAAGAAAATTTAGCTTATTGCATTTTACTCTGATATTAGAGTATTTCTACTATCATAGCTTGGAAAGTATAAAACGCAAACGACTTTCAATCATATTACATTTTTTAAAGGTGGTATCTCAATGGGGAGTATCGAAAATAAGGTTGAAAAGTGGATGAATCTACAACAATCAAAGCGAAGTCAAGGAAAAAAAATGGCGGGCGATGATAGATCAATTGAGTTCGATTCAAATGAGTCGCTTGAGTTATTACAATCAATCCACCCTTCTCTTATCATAACACGTAAAAATACGAATAGCGTACTTCCCGAAGACGTATTTTTTATATATCTTTCTAACCTACGTTTATACATCCTTTCTTTGCTTTGTAGTCTTCGCTTTTTTATGCCACTTCACTTTCACAGGCTACACGATGTCTACCCTATGTGCCTAAATCATCAGTACTCTCAGCATCTGAAGAAGATTCCATCTCTTTGCGTCTAGGGCAAGAGTTGGACTTTGATTTAGAAAGTTCTCCATCAACTAATTTCCAAAAAATTAATTTAAAATCATGGAGTTGATTTGGTTGCTTTAATTAATATAACTTATTCTGTTGCCTTTTTTTTTTACTTTTTCTCCACAAACTATTTCCATTTTTAAATAAAAAATATGGCTTTGATATCATACTTACAATTTTTTGTGTAGAAATAAATCATATTTGTTAGAACGATCTTCTAAATGTGTAGAGTAAACATGCATTAATAGAACATTTAAGGGTAGGTGTTTTCAGCTTACAAGACGATTTCAACGGGTACTTTGGTTGGCGTAAAAATAAATTGCTACTAAAACTACCACTAAGTAGTATTACTGATTCAAAATTCATTATTTAGTTTTGATAAGTGAATGTCAAACTAAAATAAGTTAAAATGAAATAAATTTCAAGACATTTTAAAAGATTTTAGAATTTTAAGAGCATAAATCAACTTTTAAGTTGAGCATATAATCCATTTGTAGTTAGGCATGTGTTTTTATACATTTATAAAGTTTCATTTTTGTAATTAATTTATGTTTTTAATAAATTTTTGCTCTTTCAGAATAAGGGTTCGTAAAAACTGATTCATAAATATAGGGCATAACGATAAAAAGGTGGAGAACTTAAAGTAACTATCCAAAGCGGTCTTTGTAAAACTGTAGCTTAATTAACCCATTTACGGCCAATGTTCCTATTTTGGAACATAAGTAATTTCATCTTCGTCTGCTTTTTTCAATGACTTTGAATATAAATCGTCTGCGTTTTTTTAGATATCGTCTGCTTTGCTTGGCCTTAAATGGGTTAAGTTCAAACGGGATAAATGGGGAAAAATTCTATGAATTCTCTCAATATCTTCACTTATATTATTTAAAAGACTTATTTGATATTACCTTTCTTGTTTTGAGGCTGAGTCCTTCAATGAGTATTTAAAATCAGCTTTGTTTATAATTTCGTCTTCATTTGATATAGGAATTTAAAAAGGGCCGACAAATTTTTCAGCGGAGCAAATATTTTAAAGCACACAATCTAAAATTGATTACTGTAACTGAAAGAGTTGAATTAGTGTAATAGAATACACAAGTTAGGGTAAATTATTGCCTTTATTGGGTTTCCTACATTTTAAACAATCAAGTCTTTATTCATTTTATTGAATGTTTTTATTTTTTTATCTAAATTGCTTTGAAGAGTTCGCAATGTTACAATTTCCTTCAATTTTTTTGTAAATAAAACTTATCCCTAGGTAAATCATGGTAATTTTATTCCAACAATTTATTTGTGTTTTTAATTCTCCTATGATATTGTGGATAATGGTAAATGCTAGGCTTGCCTTGAGCAAGATTAGCTTTAACGCATTCTGTACGGCTGTAGTCATTTGAGTTTAGTAAAAGTATCCTAGGTTAACTTAATTGTCTGTTTTTAATTGGATCTAATGCGTTACAAAACATGATCAAAGAGATATTTCGATGTTTTTACCTTGCAAATAAATGCCCCGTTTTATGTTATCTAATCTATGAGTTGTAATTAGAACATAACAGTTACATCATTTAAGAGCGAGGACTGGATGCCTCATTAAAACCTGTGAACACGGTTTTATATTTATGTTTCATGTGTGATAGAGTGGACAGAATGCTTATAGGATAAAACAAGAAATACTTTGCTGAAAGATTACGCCTATGCATGTTTTGATTGTTATTACAGCTTTAAACTCGATATAGGTTTTAAAATTATTATGGTAAATACCTTCCGTCAAAATTTATTTTTTGATCTTTCTGGAACTTTGTCTTTATGGGAAAATAATCTTGCAGGATTGGACAGAACAAGATTTCATATGCCAGAGAAGTAGTTGTCGGTTATCATTTCCTAATTGTGTGTTAAATTCTACTCTAGTAAGATTGTCTGGTTGGTGGCGTTAAATTGAAAAATGTGCAGTATGGACTCGTACAAAGTACGTTGATCTGGTTTTATCTTATATGGCAATTAATGTGAGACTTAGTTCTTTTTGATCGGAATTTAATGTAGAAAATTCAGTTCGTCTGGATTGTTTTGGAAGTGTTAAACTTGAAGAACCTATTTTTTCAAAAATAAACCTTTTTCTTGTGTTTTTTAGTTTATTGTTTCCTGATTCATTTCAACATAATAAGCGCTAACACTTCATCTTTGTTATTTCGACTTTAGCTCGAGGCGTTTTTCCTACAATCATTAGTGATGTTAGATGGCGCTATACAAATTATTTGCGTTTAAAGAAGTATTTTTCTCTCATTCTATCTTCTCCAATCCTTTAAAAAATTTTACATACCGGTTTTTGAATGCACCCAAATGAGATATCTGATCTCTTTTTTAAGTCTCTGCAATTATTATTTATTTTATTTGCAACCTTTCGAGCATTCTTTGCAAAAATTAAACGTCCACTTTCCTTTTTGAATGAATTCCCATATCTCTTTTCGATTCTTTTTTATCTTAAAAAAAATTATATATTATTATTATTTTTTTTCTTGCTTACTAAATTCCTTTCCAAAAGGCTTTTCCTATTGTCATTATAGCTATCGACCTAACTTCATGATCATTAATGGATGATTTCATCCACTCTTCAAATATCACTCCGCTCACTAGTTGTCACTCTTAAGTTTATTCTGAAACGGTTTTTTAATATAATTTTGTGCTCATCTTACTATCTCTATCTCATAAATGTATTTCGTTCCATTTATATAATTAATTATTACTTTAAATTCCTCTTGGGGATTTTTATTTCGTGGATCAATGATGTGATCAAACTGTGCCTGGAAAGGATAAAGTGCTAAAAAGGTTCACTAAACCTTCATAAAGTGGTTGTTTAACTTCGTTCACTTTTTAACGCTTGACCTATATGCTTTATAATTTTGTTTTTTTAAAAAAGTACATTTATTGAGTAGCAATTTTGCAGAATTAGTTTTAAAATACGCTTTTGAAATTGTAATGCATCGCACATCTTTTACGTAACATTTAATGTAACAGCAATAAGAATATTAGTATCAATAAAAACTTTTCTCTTCATGTCTCCGCCGAATTTACAAGAGATATGTCATCGGATCTTTGTAAAATTTCTTGAAGTTTTTCTGAATTGTTTATATATGTACCGATTTGGGAAGCTCTGCGTAACGCTGACGTGTTTACTGGAGGTCGACAAAGGTATCTAAGTTTCTGGAAAATAATAATAATAAAAATAATGGTTATGCATACAATGATATATTATGGTGAAGAGCTTACCTCTTTCCACGATGTAAACTTGATTGTTGTTGTTAACCATTTGTATATCATGTAGAAAGGAATAGCCAGCATGCTTGACAATCCTGACATCCACCCCAGCACATGTGCCCACAAAGGGTACTCATAGTTCATGTATTTTATAGGCTTGAATTTAATGAGATTGTAGAAAAACACACCCTTAATATTTTTCACCAAACAAAGATTATTATTAGCATTTAAAGTTATAAAAAGACACCCATAACAACTTACACTGCATATCAACGGAGTCAAGTATAACCAGCAAATTTTGATGAAAATACAGGGATAGTAGCCAATCATTTCTTTGATGTTGTCATAGAATTTATCAGCTCCTAAAATAGTTTAAGTTTTTCTTCAAAGACTGTTACAAGGTTTACACTATGACCTAAGCGTATGTAAGGCAACAAATGAAAAGAAGTAAAAAATTTATTCTAAGTACATGAGTATTAAAAATAAACCGCTCGGCCTCAATACCAGAGCTAAGAAATTTTTCAGGATTAGCAAACAACAATTTCAAGTGCAAGAAATTAACCTTCATTTAAACAATTCCTCATTTTAAAAAAGTATATGAGGTCTTATTTGCGCTTAAAATATACAAGCGAATGCTGGCGCATATTTCCATTATAGTATCTCTTGGATTTTCTTTTTAATGCTCCACGTAAGGCGAATATTTTCTACCCGCGTCATCCAATATCCCCAAAAATGTGACCCGCATCTTTCCTCACACACAAAAGAATAGGATATGGGTACCCAGGGGCACCCCAAACTCTTTACTTCCCGAAGAATTAAAAAAAAATACTAAAACAAAAAATAAATAAATTATAAAATAATTTTTAAAGAAATTAATAAATTTTCAAGTTTACTCTTTCAACATCAACATTATGAAGATTTTTGGAAAATATTCTCGCCTTAAAAATATTGGGTTAATTATTTTATTTGTTATAGTCGTTTTCGTTATTCTAGTATAAATAAACGCCCTAATTTCACGATATTCTTACGCGAATCTATAAAACTAAGAAAATTTCATATTTATAAAACAGAAAAACGACTATTTCCAAAGATAGAAAATTTATATATAATAATTAAAGATTTATCCTATTTATGAGGTAAAAAACTTTTAAATTTTTTGATAAGGCGTAAAATTTATTTTTTAGTATGAACTCTTTTCATCTCGCCGTTTATTAACAAAATATCATTAACGGAGGAAGGTTTTAAATGTTTCCTTCTTTCGCTAAACATTATCAGTCCAGATAAACTCAAATTACTTTCACTTACTGCAGTAGTAGACAAAACACAAAATACAAGTCTAACTATTTATGAAAGAAAAGAGAAGGTTTGTATAATTTATTGCTTTCTTTATATATTTTATGTATAAAACATTTAATGATTTTTGTCTCCTTAGTTCCAAGTTTCGTACTCTTGAAATGGGATAGTTTGGTTAGAAGCTACGCAAAACACACAAAGTCCAACGCGACGGTAGTGCTTTTTTAGAGGAAAAAATGTTATCAAAATATGAATTATCAAATCGCATTTGCTTGGAATGATGAGTGATCTTTTTACAATGAAATTAACGTATTCAAAACTAAGTTTCATAAATTTTAGAATGTCATAGTATATATACGTACATACAACAGGGTATTTCAATAAAGAGACTTTCGGGCCTTATTGAATATCCAATTGAAATTGATGTAATGTCAATTTAAGTATGGTATGTCTTTATTGCTATACTGTAAAGAATTTGCGTTTATTATAATCAAATTTCTGTTAGTGTTATCAATTTTCATTGTAATTATTATGAATAATTCTCCTTGTAAACATTTTTCCTACTGATAGACTTCTTATTCATCGATTATTCTTCAGAAGTCTTTGTTCCTTCATCCAGAGGGGGTACACCTCCTCCTCATCAATCTTCAGGTTTAAGCTTTTTAAATCTTTATCTCCCTCCACTCTCCATTGGTCTGCCTCTTTTAGAAGCAAAATTGAAATTAAAATTTTTGAACATTTTTAGTCAGAACTCCTCGATATGCCCAAGCCACCTACTTCTTTTCAGGCACTTTCTATTCCTTTCAAAAGGCAAGAAGAAGAGTGCATGAAAAGAAGTAGGTTAAGGTCGCTTTATTGTCAAAAAAATTGCTAGACGTAGACCTTATTACTTTTACTCTAAAATGCAAGGAAGTAATTATTTTATTTACTTTTATTCTGAAACAACTCAATTCAATAAAATTATTTTCAAAACAAGGCTAAGAAATGCTGCTGTCACATTAAAAATTTTCCTAACCCATTTTATGAAGAGCAACAGGGATCACAAAATCTTCTGCTTTGCGTGAACCAAAATGGGTTAAAATGTGAAAATTCAAAAAGCGATTAAATGTAGAAGCTTCATCACTTTCAAACAAAAATATGAAGCTGAAAAAGAGAGAAATGAAAAAAAAGTTGTTTTCCAGACAGCTCTGAAAGTTTGCTTTACTAATGTTCGAGAAAGAAATGCTTCAGTTAATGGCCATATAATGAGACAACAACGAGAAGTTTAAAAAAAGCAATGGTCAAAGAAGAAGTTTGCGCTACTGACGGTTTGATAAAACGTTAAAATTTTATTATGGAGAGAGAAGAAAGAAGTGGCGCTTCATCTGGAGCAGAAGTTTGGTTGGGAGAAGTTGGTTGCTGACAAGACGTGGTTTATATTTTCGAGCAATGCCTGATCATACTTTTTATTTAAATGCGAGAGTGATAAAGGTGAGTTAAAAGGAAAAAAATTATTAATTAAAAAACACGGGGTATCAAAAATGTACCCTTTGATTATTATTATTATTATTATTCAAATACGAGTTCTTGCATGGGCAAAGTTATTTTCAAAAATTGACCCATAAAATGGGATATAAGTAGGCTTAAACGCACATTGTTTTGTTAAGAGACGATTGCTGTGCACACACAAATCTTGATATAGCATTGAGAATTAATGTTTTTACCGTTTAACACTTGCATACGATCAAATGTTTTAAACCTGGAAGCCTTTAAAGTTAATTTTTTAGTGCTCTTATGATTTCAATAAGAAAATTGTTCTTTATAAACAATAATGATATTTTTTACATTTGAACACAAAATGATGTTTTCTTTAAAATGAAGTCTAATTTCTAGAGGAGAAACAGGCATGGATGTATGAATTATCCTCAACTACAAACAAAAAATTTTAATCTTGTTATTGTCAATTATGGAATCCTTCGATGACTTATTATTTTGTTTCTTATTAATTGATTCAATTTTAAAATTAAAATTTTGTAATGCTCTATAAATATATCCTGAGGCATTCTATATGATAAAAAGTGTTTATGTTCATAGGTTTTGAAAAATAGGGTCTATAAAATGTAAACTTCAGGCGCATGACCAGAGGGGGTGCTCCGCGCTAAAAATAACAGCTGACCTGTCTGGTGCTAGAAAATCTCGGTTTCAGCAAAACGCGTTCTTGAAAACTTGCATTCTGAAAAACTCCGTCTAAAATTCATGTTGAATTTTAAAGTCTGTTAAAAGAGCTTCAGAAATGCAATAAAATGTACAATGGCCTACCTAAGATTAATTGAGAAATAATATTTTATTTTTTAATCGTTCTCTTCATTTTGCATTCGTTAATATGCAAATCACACCCTTTTAATCTTTCTGTCAAAATTTTAAGCTTATGTCAAAATTGAGGGGGAAGGGGGTTCAAATAAGTTTTATTGATGGACTTGAATGGCACAATGACATGTAAGAAGAAAGCATATTTATATAGATAGATAGTCTAAATACTTTTTACGAACACTACAATCCCTCTACACGGTTACACTAGAAAAGACAATCCTTCTGAAAATCAACCAAATAAAGATGATTCCTCTGAAAGTGCAGCAAGTAAAGGAGATCCCCTTGTAAATGCACGAAGTAAAGATAATACCTCTGTGATTAAAGTATAATTTGAAAATATATTTGCATTTAAATTGATTTGTCGTGGATATTATATTTTAAAAAATTAAATATATTGAATGAAAAATGAATTAAATTAGAAGTTTTTATTTGTTCCGAAATTTAATGGAATAGCCTGCATATGCACTCCAGCAACTCCATCCACAAGATATAAAGAATGATTTGCCGTAGGATGAGAGTAACCAAGGATACAAAAAGATAAAGTAAAGATGATTCCTCTGTAAATACACCAAGTAAAGATCATATCTCCATCTTAGAATAAGAGGGATTGCCCTTTTTGAAGAAAATACTTGACAAAATTATAATAGGAAAGCACCAAAATTAAATCAACCCGTTAAAGACCAAAATAATCGGATGATATCCAATATAAAGCAGAATATTTGTATTAGAAAACGCAGGCGATTTTATTCTTGTAAAGTCGAGAATAGTCGACTCGTGTCGTTAACCCGTTTATATATTAAAAGAGGGCATAGTGAGATAAAATTTTGGGCCAAATAGCAAGCATGAAAATACGAAACTTACCGTACGACCAAGAAATAGCGATGCACTCAAAAAACATCAACCAGAGCAAACAACTTCCACTAGCTGAATAAAAATCCAAAATTTGAAAGACATACATTCCTCCCTAAAATAGTGAAAAGGAGTTGAGAGCGATGCAATGGAACACTAATATAACCATTTTAAATGCGGCTTCTACACAAGCGTCAACAAGGTCAAGGGCCCACACAATTTCTATGTCCACAAATACTAAAAACTTCTTTCATGACTTGACCTTATTTTTTTAGTACGAATAGAAAGCTTTAAGGATTCAACAGCTGGATACTTCACCAGTATTAATTACCACACATATGATATTTATGACATTTTGGATGTTTTCTATTAATTTATCAATTAATAACATAAAGTTTGTTTCAAGTTTTCTTGGAAGGATATCATTAGCTTTCATCAGATACTTAAATAAAAGCTTAGTATGCAGTTAAGTGATTTGATGCGAGATAAAACAGAGGACATTAGATAATTTAATAAATCAAGAAATGGTTTGCGTCCTATATTTAGGACTATTATATACATAAATGAGTAAATTCACAAGTGAAACAGTCCGAACTCTAGAAATTAGACGCTCATGTTATTTTGAGGGGCTCACTATCATTGAAGGGAGTGCTTGGAAGTTTCACAAGGGTGGCATAAGCATAAAAGGAACAATATCTAGTGTCGTCGATTCTGATTGACACTTCAATCATCCTCAAGTCCCCAAACCACATAATTGGCAAGGGAAGTTTATGATACAAAGACTACTAGCAAATTCCCTAGTGCTCTAAATGGTATACAAGAATCGGTGATGTCTTATTGTCGCCATATAGAGGCAGCGCCCTCGAATGCCTATGTGGCGCCCCAGAGCAAAAATTTAGCGACGCCTTTCACCCAATCTCTTTATAATATTAAATTATCTATCATTAAATGAAAATTAAAAAAAATAACAAAATGAATGACAGGTGTCAGATGTGTTGTACTATGACAAAATGAGACACCATAACAATTTATTTCCAATAGAAAAATGAATGACAGGTGTTAGATGTGCTGTACTATGACAAAATGAGACACCATAACAATTTATTTCCAATAGAAAAATGAATGACAGGTGTTAGATGTGTTGCACTATGACAAAATGAGACACCATAACAATTTATTTCCAATAGAATTGATAGCAGATTTTAAGTTTTTTTCTACAACTGAAGTGTGTTCTATGCATATATTTTTTATAACCAAAAATTAAGTTTTATAAAAAAAAAACTTTTACCACTTCCCCTTTCTAACCCTATAAATATAAAACCTTTACATTTATTATTAGATACTTTTAACACGGACACAAAATTTTATTTTATTTCATTTCCGTTTTTATTGGTTTTGTGTTGATTAAAGCATAAAAATGGATTTTAGAATTGATCAAAATGTTTTAATATAAAAATTTTTATGGTATTCACAAAGTTAACTAAAATTCGTGTATTAAACGATGCATATAATCTAATTAGATTTTCTCGATTTTAAAACAAAATACTGATCTTCTTGAAATCCAATTTAAATCCTAAATGTACATGAAATCATCTTTTATAGCAATCATTCAATTCATATATATTTTTTACTTTTAGAATATTTTTAAGATCCAGAAATGGAAAAATATGTATTTTGTAGTAATTCTCTTTAAATAGAGAACACGAATATCGTATCTTAGTATGAGATTTGTTTTTAAAGTATTCTTCTCATTAACCCATTAAGTACCATAGAAATCAGACGATATTTAAAAAAACGCAGACGATTTATATTCAAAGTCATTGAAAAAAGCAGACGAAGATGAAATTACTTATGTTCCCAAATGGGAACATTGGGACTTAATGGGTTAAATGCAAAGAATTTCAAGCAATTTGTATTGTGTCATCTACTGCACATATAAAGCTATAAAAGGTGCTCAATGATATCAAAAGCATTCCATACACCGAGAAGTGAGTTGTGTAAAAGAGCACATTCCTGTTTCCCCTTTAAATACATCACTCCAAGTAAGAAGTAAAAATCGGAACCCACAAATGAACGAACGAACGAACAAACGAACACCCAGCGTATTAAAATGAAAGAGATTGTTAACCTGTGTCAAGCAGAGCAAGCCAAAGAGATAACTGAGTACGCACACAAAAAGAGTGAAGATTTCTTTTCGTTTTCTCAACTGCCTTGGCCATTCATCCACACACGCTGTGATGAAGCCTTCCAGTGTGCAAAACTAAGCAAGACAAAATTGCATTACTTCTCTTAAATCCGTGAAGATCGTAATCGATGCACGATGAAAATAAAAAATGGCTCTAAACATGAAATTTGAGCAAAAACATAAACTCTCCAATTTTTTTCAAATTTTTTTATATGAGATCTCATTAATTAATAGTGAAAAGGTATCTTTACAATGAAAAAAATACAAATCAGAAAATTATACAACCAGTATGCCTTGTTCGATTTCTGTTATTTTTACCTAAATCAAAAAAGATACCTGACTATCCAAACCAATGATGAAAATCATGAAGAAAAAGAGACAAGACCAGAGTGGAGAAATAGGAAGCTCTATGATGGCTGAGGGATACGCCAGAAATGCTAAACCTGGACCTAAAGTGGAAAGCGTTAATTATGAGGACAAGTAAAGAAAAGTGAATACCAGAAAGCGCAACTTCTGCCATTTTTTTGTTTTGAGTATGTGACATGAAGCCTATGACGGAGAAAATGACTGCTCCTGCGAACAAGCTTGTCAAACTGTTTATCAAACACACAATCATTGAGTCTCTGTTTTCAAAAAGAGTTTTCATAAAAACCAAAAAGTGAACAATTTAGACTTTCCGTTTAAAATTTAAATGAAATATCTATGCTCTAAATAAAGGTCTGACAAACAAGCAAATATCGAGGAAAATTGTAAAAAGTTTTTTATATATAATTGAGAGAACACCCCGAAAAACATTATTTAGCGCTGTCAAAAGTAATTTCGTGATAATTGCACAGCTGTAAAATGATGATTATGTAAAACAAAAAAAGATCAACATCTTGTTTATTCAAAGCTTTTCAAGAGTCGCTCATCGTTCATTACCGGACCTCCTCTCTTTGCAATGGCTGCAAAGCTGACTAAATCCGGTTACTCCAACTCTGAAATCTGAAATCGAAATGGTCTGTCTCGCTTCATTAAAATTGTTTACGTAGCCACGGTTCTCGCTCCTACTAAATGGGTTGTGAAAAGCATCATTGATACAAAACTTCTGCTTATATCATTGATATTTGAAGACAAGAGTATGCTTCTATGTAACTCATAAACGCGTGTTTCTCAAAGTATTTTTAATTATAAATTTAATTAATAATATTTTTAGAGGAGTCCTTATAAGAATATTTCAAATTTTGAAAAGAGTGCATATTAAAAAAAATAAAATTTAAATGTTTACTAAATACAAAATTTTATTTTTTTTTGATCAAAAGTTCTGAAATTGAGAAAAATATGGTGTAATATGGCAAAAGGTCAGCCATATGTGACTGCGTTCCTATCTAATTAATAATTTAAATATATACTGTATAAAATTAATTGAAGTTAAAAAGTAGTGACTAAGAACGCCGGACTTATTCTTATATTTTTGATAAATAAAGAAACTTGAAATAAAATTGGTAGCAAAAAAATGTAAGGGCTCTCTACAAAAAAAATTTCAGCTAGCAAAGGGTTCATAAGACAAAAAAGATCGAGAATCACTGAATATGCAGTCAATTGGTTCCCATATCATCTAATTTTTCAGTTGTATGATTAAAATATCTATAATTCTGTCTTTCATTACTTTTGTGTCAAAACTTGTGGGTGTCTTATGAATGCGTATAGGTTCTTTCTAATGAATTTTTGTTTCAAAAAGGAACATGCGTTGTATAAATGGGTGAATAGTAAAACTGTATATTTTCGCTATTTGACGAATATTATCCCATAAAAATAAACTTTTTATAATTATAAAATTAAATATCCCCAAAATATTTGTAGAAAAAGAGTGCCAACTAAAATAATAATGAGAAAAAGTTGAGTTTTAAACAATGAAACTAAATAAAATGATAATTAACACAATTAATCACCAAGCAAATGAGAAATTTTGAAAAAGTAAAAAAATAATTAAACGTAATAATTTGGCTAAATTTTCAAAAAATAAAAAGCTTTAACACAAAATTCATTTAGAAGTTTCAAGACACGAGGAAAACAATTCTTGACTTTCATATCTTTCGTTTACTTATTTACAAAGGGAAAAAGATATAGGAATAACTTTTTTACTTCGTAAGATCTGTCGATATAGACATTGACTGAAGCACCACACGCTAAAATATTCTTTAGCTCAGACTCTCCAACGGTCCTTTTTGCTATCGATTACTTATATTTATTCGCGTGAAGAAACTCTCTTTCGAAAGAACTTGATTAAAAAAATCAATGTGTATGTAAACTTTTTCTAAAGCTTTGATTTTTATTGTTAAATTTTAGAAGCAATAAAGTATTTTCAGAATTTTAAAAGCTCTTGTCGTCCTTCCAGTTTGAATTTTCAAGAATTAATAAAACGCCCCTGCAATCATTTCCCTTCAAAATTCGACAACACCACGTTATCATCTCTTTTTGTTGTTATAGCAAGGGCGTTGAATCGGCGTCATGCCTTCTAATAGGTTTTATTCGTTTCTGAAGAAAAAATCGAGCAGCTCATCGTAGTGACGAAAATAGACTGGACGCAAATGGTTGACAAAAAAATTTTGCTCAATTTTTAAAGGAAATTGACATACATTTTATCGACAAAATCGTTTTAATGATTGAAATGAGAATCTGGTGGGATTTACAATTGTAGAGATGTGCACAATTAAAACATCTGTGAGTCCATTTGTAGAGGTACAATGGCCAATCATACAAAGAAATACTCATTTATAACGCAAGTTTGATCATTTCGATATATTGATAAAAGAAATATGCGAAAATGTTGAGCATATTCCATCAAAATTTCAGTTTCGCCATTTAACATGTAAGGATTTATTATACTCGATACATTGATTGAAGTTAATGGATGTAAAGATTTTTATAATCTAACTACTAGTCTTATAAGTAATTGATGTTGTGAAGTAACGTCTCTTCAATTTCTTTTCGATAGATGTATAAACGAAAGTCTTTATCCTTCTTGCTTGAAAATACATAAGTTGGCTCGCGTTTATAAAAAAAAGTTGACACTTTTTGTATGGTGAATTACAGACTCAACGCTTAATTGTTCCTGTGGTTTCCAAAATTTCCGAAAGGATACTTAACAATCAGAATATAACTATTTTGAGTATAATAACTCCTTTCGATTCGAACAGTTTATGTTTAGAAAATTTGAGTCCATTGATAACATACATTTTCTTTTTATTGAAAACACTTTAGAGTTTTGGAATCCAAAGAAAAATAGTATAGCTATATTTCTAGATCTTAAAAGAACATTTTTCTTTGATACTTCCATTAGCTTAATTTCTTCCTTTTTATATGAGAGACCTTATTATGTATATATGTAAATAACAAAAATGCAAAGTTGAATGTTTCAAAAATTTTGGAGTTCCCCAAACTCCTTCATTGATCCATTTTTCTTTAAATATGCATAAATCACTTTCTAGACCTTTTCCTTTCTAAACTACCAATCATTTGATTTATGCTGACGATATTTCTTTCTTATTTCCATTTACATCCTCTTCTGATTTTAATAAAATAAACAACAGCATTAATTAAATCGGTCACCTTCTTTGATCTAACTTTTTACTAAGTGTAAAAAAGAGCAAGTACGTGGCTTTTGCTTATAATAAAAATAATAAATCAGATTTTATAGAACTTAAAAATAATGATTAGAAAATGGGAATGTGCTGATTTTTAAAACTTTTTCTGGATCAAAATGGACTCTAACTTTAGTTGGAACCATCATATCAGGTCCTAAAACTCCAGGCTAAGCTTTTTACTTTCTAGGTTTAAGAAGTACAGTTTTTTGCCAACAAATATGAAAATATCAATGCATAAAGCTTTCGTCCAGCCATTATTATCTTACCCTATTGCGAACTCGCGTCAATCTAATCTTACTGTCATATCAAGAGTACAAAAAGAATACTGCGTTCAGTTTTCAGTAATCCGAAGCACGATAGGCATACAAGTGTAAAACTCGTGCCTCAAAGTTCTGGATCTCTATTATTACATCTTGTGCACGCCGTTCTTCAAATATTCAACGGGCGAATGCTCGCCTCCTCTCACGAAGTTGCTGACCTTCCAAAATGATATCCATTCTATTCTTACTTCACTCGTCAAACAAACTATCTACATATGAATCGATTGAACTCTAGTAAATATAAGCAATCGATAGTTTTTATAAAATTACATTATTTTTCAGCAATAATACAGCTCTGTACAAACTTTGTGAATTTAGCACCTACGTGCAATATAAAAAACGTATTAGAACTAGCTTCGTTAACAATCATCTACCTTGTTCACTACGTAATTGCTACTTTTGTAATTATTCTCAAACTATATTTTCATCCAATTCTCCCTCCACTTGTGCTTACTACACTTTCACCCAATCTTATCAATGAATATTTTTGTTTGTTTTTTATATACGCGTACACACATCGAGCGGCTTTCACTAGCCTTTTTGTATATCCACGTCACATTCCAAGAAATTCTTCATTTTTCTCGTGGTGTATATCCATTTAAAACGTTTCATCTAATCTCTCATTGTGCTCTTTTATCTGTGTCTGGGATTAATTAAATAAACTTTTGCTTCTTCTTCTTTCCTTCTTCCATTGATTTTATTCTTCTTGTTGCTTGAAGAATTCCACAAAATAGCAATTGAATACTGCTTCTTTTAAAAGAAAATTTGTCTTGCATACCTGCCAACCTAAAATTATTGAAACCTGGAATTCCTTTTCTTCAACATTTTACATAGTTGGATTCATGGTGTAGCGACTCTTTCCAGCCTTTTCAGCTGACATTCAATGAATAATAAAATATAACATACATTTTTTAATAATAATAATTATATTTCTTGTCATTTCAATAAATTTCTTTCTTTCTTTTTTGAATTTTTTGAAAAAAAAGCGAGAGATTTTGCCTGGAACAGGGAGAACTGATATCTATACATAAATTCATTTAATCAAAGGCATTTTGTTGAATGGAATTGACAATTTATTAGAACGCACTGCAAAATACACATTTACTAGTTTACAAAATAAAGTACTTAGTTAAACAAAAACAAAGATATAAACGAAATGAAACATTCTTTTTCATTATTATGTTTTGGTAGCTTTCTTTGACAGATTCGGCAATTCTTCATCTGGTCTCCAATAATAACAAATATATTTGCTTTCGGGGTTATGTGTCTTCATGGCTATAAAATGCTTTTTATATTGCTCTAATAGATATGAATAATAATTTTTCATATTTAAAAATTTTATGTAATTAAACAAATTTTTACAATTTCAAAATATATAAAACTTTTTTTTACTTTTTAAAAACCAGAAGATAATAATCCAGAGACTGAGAGAAAGCAATCAAAACCGGGAGTTCCCTGTATTACCGGGAGAGTCGACAGGTATGTTTTGTGATAACTAAATGTTTCCCTTTTCTCAAGAACTCAAGATATATAATTCTTTATCAGAAATTTGAAAACACCAAAATCATCAAAAAACTTAGAATTTTTAAGCTGAATTTATAGAAAAAGATAGGACCTGAAACCTTTTTTTAGTTAAAAGAATTATTTGAAACACGCAAGAAATTCAGACAAAAAATATTTTTGAGCATGCAAGTAAATTTATTAAATTTTGTAAATTAAGAAAATTCAATTTTTTAACTCGATAGTTAAAATATAATTTCATAGAGCCCCATAAATAAAGACTTGAAAACAAAGAGCTTTGGATTCATGTTTGTTACGCATCATACATAAAATTAATGTTTATTTTTTAAAGTAAAATAAAGTTTGGCATCTATTTTATAGCAATTTTTGTCTTTCTTAACTTTTATGTTGGGGCCGTATACGCGAATCAATGGCTTTTCTACCTACAAAAAAGTTGGCTTTCCTGCTGTTAATAAATTATTTTGGACATTATACCTTTAGGTTTGAAAATATTTTACCAATTCGTCAAGCTCACTTTTTAGACACTAGTAATCCAATTCTAAAGTTTTTATTGCATGTAAAAAATATGCAGAGTGATCATTTAAAAAATGGGGTAAAAAATATGCAGAGTGATCATTTAAAAAATGGGTAAAAAATGTTTAGAAAGTTTGAAAGCATAAAATTAATACATGATTAGAAGCGATACTTACGAATCTTTGCTTCAGGGATCTTTTTCATTTCTTGAAAGGGACTGCGGACATTTGATCCAACTGATTTCAATATAAATATATTTCAAACTTCGTTTATTTTTTATTTTATTCTTCGTTTATTGTTAATCTCGTTAGGAACATTAAAAAACTATTTGGATAAGGAAATTATCTGGATTGTGAAAAACAATGATTTTGCTGTCAATACGGAATTAATATAATACCATAATTATACTCAAATATTACAAATATAATTCAATTTTTTTTAATTAAAAAAATGTTAATCTTTTTATTTTTCCCGTATTCAACAATAAAAAGAGAAGGAAAAATTTTGAATGCAGAATACAATATTTGACATGAAAAGAGTGCTACAATACATGCAACTAATGGAATGATGAGAAAGCACAAATAGAATAAAATTCAAAAATTTATATTAATATAAAATATTAAAAGAAGAAACGTCTACAAAAATTGTCAAATTGAATGTACATTTTCGATGAAATACCAATTCGATTAAATGTCCCCAAATGTCCGTTTCGCTAAATGTCAATTCTGTCAAATGTCCCTCTATTAAATTTCCGGTCACGGAAATTTACTCACCATCAATTTTTCTCTCCACGAATTATTCACCCCGCGAAATAAGTAAATGAGTCTTTAACCACATAATTTAAACAATTGATGCTAAATTTTATGATTGTTTCATTATTTTGAGTTGCTTATTTTGCACAAAATAATTAGTCTTTGAGTTGCTTTTTTTGCTAGATGTAAGATTTAATATACCTCATGCAATGTTACAAAAGTTATTACCTATATTTTTGCAATTTGCACTATATTAAATATTACATTTATCAAATAATAATCAAAATAAAATTCTGGAATCAAAGAATTGAAAAATATTCTCTAACTAAAAATAACGAAAGCCAACAATATATTTTAAAAAGGTAAGTATTTTTTGATTTTTAAAGAATATTTTTCGATTCTTTGATTCGAGAATTTTATTTTGATTATCTGACAAATATATTATTTTAAACCGTGCAAATTGCAAAATATAAACAATAACTTTTGTAACATCGTATGAGGTAGCAAAATATGAACAGAAAGTTTACAAATATATTATTTAATATCGTGAAAAATGGCAAAAATATAGGTAATAACTTATGTAACATCGTCTCCCCGAATGAGGTATATCAAATCTTACATCTAGCTAAATATGAACTGACAGGTTGGAGATGAACCATAGCAGTATACAGGTTGGAGATGAACCGTCGTAGTATACAGGTTGGAGATTACACTCACGTTGTCTACCCACGTTCAACCGTACAGGTTATGCGATTAAAATATATATATATATATATATATATATACATGTAGCTATGTCAATTTCCTGTTTCACAGACAACAAGTATAGAGTGAAGTCAGTTCTTCTCTTACCAATACATCATTTCAAATGCTCTCTTCCCATTTATTAAATTATTTTATCTACACATATGATAAAGGGGTTTATACTCCGAAATTGGAGACCTTACCGTTCACCTTAATAAAGTTAGAATCAAAATCTTAAACATTGTCATATCATAAAATGTTCAGAGAAAAGTTTATTTATGTGAAGAAATTGTTCAAAACCGTCCTGTAGAAAAATTTAAGAAAACCAGAAACAAGTCTTTGTTACGTCTATCGTTTCCAGCATAGTATATAATTGTTGAACTACATTTTTTTTATAATAAAGGTTGTATCGAACTAATTAATTAATTAATTAATTATTGAATTTATGCTTTTGATTGATTTTCAAAACAAGTTTAAATTATTTAATTTCTCTCATATTTTTTCATTGGGATCGTATACAAAGTTTTAGAGCTTTTTCAGGTATAAAAATTTTTCAGCTTTTCTAGGGTTAGTAATGTTATATTATATAATAAAAATTATTGTCACATATGATATACAACGAATTAAGTTTGTCTGCTATATATTTTTGTAATTATGTTTGCAACTATTTTATTATTTTTATAAATCCAGAAGTTTCATAAACCGAAATAATCAATTCTTTTATCTTCACTTAAACATTTGAAGTTAGATAGATAGCGTGAAAAGGTCAAGTCAAATTAAAAAAAGATGAGGTAAACAATTTTTTCGCAAAAATAAAAAATAAATCATTATCGCATCCACCCATTTCCTCCCACTTTCCTTATATAATCGAGGCTGAAAAATTTTCATATATTACTTTCTTCGAACGATGCAAATATTTGTCAAAGGTGGATCAAGAGAGACTGGCTGTCTAGTAGCCGGCTTTGGTAGGGGAAGTGAAATTAGGCGACTCAGACTTCAAAAAGTTACTTCACATCGTTACAAAAATTAAACCTTTTTTCATTATGTAAAATGTTTAAAAAACAATTCCTAAATTTAAATAGACACCCACAAAAACTCCAATCCCTTTAAAATCTCCGCTTCCTTCCACTCGGACTCCACTGAAGATGCACTCAAAAAATGAAATTCACTTTCGAGCATAAGATAAAAAACGAAACCTAAATCGAAGGTATGAAATTTATTTTAGTACACATCTCCAATCAATAAAGCCAAATATATCTGCTATGTTAGCCATCTTTGGAACATTAATAAGACGGCGTCCATTCATCCTAGCTTTTTATGCAATAAACTTTGAAAACTGACAATAAAAAAGAACTCCTCTCTGCATTTATTGAGGACAGGCATTATTCAATGAACTTATGTATTTTCTATTGAAATAATCATTGTAATGACTGTTTTGAAGAGTAATTTTGTAAAAATATTAATAAATTAAAGTTTGAACCATGGAAAGCAACCATATGTTGAAAGAACATCAACTTGGTTTGAGTTTACCTGAATCCTCGCCTTACGGACAAAGGCATAGTTTGTCTTTTAAATTCAAAAATTAAGGATATCCCAAAAAGTTATTTTTATTTTCGTTAAAAAGATGTTTGCGATCGTGAAAAGAGCGCGAACGAAATGGAATGAGGCGGAATAAGCAAAAAATAAATTTAAAATACTTAAAAATGTTGTTGTTGAATTTGTTGTAACTGCCTAACGCGATCAACGTGCCTAATCCTAAGCCATATGAAAAGAAGATTTGCGTTGCAGCATCCAACCAAGTCTAAATCAGTGTAAGTTCTATCAATTATTATAGTCGTATAGTGTGAGTGATATTGGAGATACATTTTTTAAATAAAAAAAATTAGGCTTAACTTTGTGAAAAGGCTTTACAAGTGTTTGTACTTTTTTTCTGTACTTAGAAACAAAGTTATGTAATGAATTTCGATTGTAAATTAAAAATTAAACACTGTGATTTGTCTTATATCTCATAATTTCAATTTCACTGCTCATAGGTGCGTACAATGTGCCCCCAAATGAAAAGCTCAAAGATACCCTAATTGAAATTTTATTCGTAGAGCAAACACTTCATTGTGAAAATAACAACAATGTTGGCGAAGTTTTTGGTGAAAGAAAATCGAGTTCAAAATAACTTTTAACTACTCGACAACTAAATAATGTAAGGTTAATTATTCTCAATTAACATCTTTGTTCTTTTTTCTATAATTCTATTAATATTTCTAGAATTGGTTTTATATGGGTGAAATCGTGTTGAAATAACTTCATTTTGCGCCAAAAATTTATTTTAAAGTAAAAACATTCTTAAATTTAAAAAACCAATTATTTTGAAATGTCATTTATAGATTTTTTAGAAAATTAATTTTAATTCTTCTTTGAAGGATGGAGTTTTTAAAAACTTTGAAGATAATATTTACACAAAATACATCGTAGGAAAGATAAGATGTCGATTGAGCGGAAAAGTTTTTGTTCTGGGTGCTCTTATACAGATTTTAATATGATGAATCCTGAAGTATGCACACAACATAACCATGAATCCAATCATTGTTTAATTTCTGTTACTAAATCATTAAATCAAATGAAAGAAAAACCTATCCTGACAGAAAAATCTGAAAAATGTATACAGATTCAATTCAAAGTCTCAATGAAAACGAAAAAATACACGTTCCAGATTCTGAAAATGTTAATCGTACTTGTAATATTAAATTCAAACGGTTTCCGCTTATACACGCATCGTTAAATGGGGGTATGTGTGTGTTAGATACTTGGCTTCGATAACTCAAGGTCTTGGGTAGATCCCGCATCTTTTGACTTACCGATTAAAAACATCCCACGTTACGTTTACCTTTAAATGAAGTGCATTTAGAAAATTCTCGAACTCAAACTTCTGTTCCTAATCCGCCACAGTTTTTATTTTATAATATATCTTACTCAAATCCCTGTTTAATAATTTTTGGAAGGAATAAAGCTACAAACTTTCAAGCTAAATATGAAACATGGATGACGATAATTTTTCTATGACGCTATCTGGTTTTTTTTGCAAATTTATGTTATCAGAACACCAATTGGTTTGACATCGGATTGATTTATTTTTACCTTGATGGAATGAATCTAAATGTTGAATTTGAGAAACTTATTCAAGCTATTTATAATCAGATTTTAGAATTACAAAATTTTTCTCTTTAAAAAAATGTGAATCTTGATTTTATTAAAAAGAAATTACTTCAAAAGAAGTTGTTCAAGCTTTATATTCTTAATTTTGAAATTAATATTGAGATTGAAACATATTTTTATCACTTAGACCTTTGGTTAAACTAGAGAATATCGCACGAATATCCATTTCAAATAATTTTACAGTCAAACAAATGGTTTGGCTTTTTACCTAGTCTCATGTTCAGATGGGATATTAGAACACCTTGAGGAAAATTGTCGTGAAACAGGTAGAAACATTTTGTCCTATTCTAATTCTTCTTATATAAATAGAAGGTTCATAACAAGAGGAATTTGTTTTATAAATGCTTCTTTACGATTGAATAGACTTTCTCCTGATTTTCTTTTAGAATTCTGGAATGTTCACGAATCTACAATAAAGGATGATGCACAAACAAATAAAATGGTGAAGCTTGAAACAACCGATTTAACCACTTAATCTGTGTATTCCATCCTTCTATTATTATCTTCGATGCTGTGCTTACAAGAATGATAGCACGATATGAAGCAGGTATTCACCAAAAGAAGTATAAAAGAAAAACAATATTGAAATTCCAAAAGAACTGAATTTTTTTTGCTTAGATTACTTTCCAAGAATAACCTTTCAGAGAGGAGGTTTCACCTTAATTTATATAAATATAAGATGTTATGTAGTCTTTTACAAATTATATAATTGTGCCATTTTTCATGTGCTATTAATTTTCTGCGCCATCTTTTCTGGGGCGGTTTCTATACCCAATCAGATGCGTAGCCAGGAATATGAACTAGAAAAAGCCAAAAAATTTGACACGGGTCCAAAAAATTTTAATAGCACATACCAATATAAAATGTTTTTTCTCAGGTAAGAAATTTTTTTTCAATATAATTTCCTTCTTTTTCTGAATTAGTTCAGAATATTCTGTGGCCTCTCTGAAAGGAAGGCCTTGTTTTGCCAGAAACAACATAAACCAAACGTCTTATTATCTGATGGTTCATTTCGCTTTTCTGTTTCATGGATCAGGCTATCGATCACTGTCTTATTTGTTTCTAAACGATACTTTGTCATAAGGTACTGCTTTTGTGCATTAATATGAATGCCACTTTTCTCATGCTTAACAATTTTTTAGATTCCTTTTTTAAAGTTTGCCATCTCACACTCTGTACTACCACATGCCTTCGAGTAGATTTTCTAATTTATTTTTTGATGTTATCGTTTATATCTTTGTATGGGGATCACCTAAACCGACAAAAAACCAAATGGGGAACTCAAAAAGAGCTTAAGGACTCTTATGGATCGATGTAAAAGTTTAAATTCTTCTTATGAAACCATTTTTCACATAACTCTCATGTAACATCAACTTTATTAGCTTTTGCCACCATTCATTGCAATTCTTAGAGTTTTAATGAAATAAAGGAAATACTTGATAAATAAATCTCAATGAAAGTGCTCTAAATCAAAACGTCCACTAATAATCATCAGCTTCACTTCTTCAAAGTCCCAATTTATTCTTGTAAAGATTAACACTTTTATTGAGTCTCTAGAAGCGATGTGGGCAAACTACGGCTCGTCAAAAGTGTTTATGAGTGCCAACAAGATAAAGTTACAAACTAAGGGCATTTTCGCTCATTTGTCTTTAGTTCATTAAAAGATTATTGTTGCTGACTAAAAATTTATGGACATTTAAAGTACTTGATCATTTACTGAATGGCATTTATCGTTGCTTCTGATATATTTTTTCGCAGGTGAGTGATTATTTTAATTCTTTATGAATTACGTCTTCTATTTATACTTAATGTTTTAAGTGTATAATAAATGTTGACTTCATAATTATTTCTAAATGAATGGTTTGATAACTGAAAATTTTTTTCGCGTTGCCTTTCCTTTTACAGAAGAATGCGTTCTAAGAATTAAGGATTTGAAAGAAGCAGATTCTGAGAAAAAGTCATTTTGTTTTTCAAAATCGTAAAAGATCTTGAATGAGTAATAAATAAAATTACTTTACAACTTTGGCTTATTCCTTTAAAACGCTTTGTCTTGCCAATTTTAAATATTGCTTATCTCACTATATTTTGCCGCCTCATAACCCAACCCGTTGAGGAAGAGCATAACATCAGTTTCCAAAGAAGTGAAAGTTAGCTGCTTTAAATATATAAAATTTTCTTGGAAAAGAAAGCACATGATTAAAGAGAAGTTAAATAGATTGATGAAGAAGTGGCGCGCGCAAGTCACACAAAAGAAGTGTAAATTATAAAAATAAAAAAATTGAAATAGTAAGTTGTTCATTCAAAATATCTCAAAAGATAAATTTTCGACTGATGAGGAAGTCATCAACAGAACGCAACTACTAAGCGAAGGAGCAGGGTGACTAGATATGCTGGGATAGTAAACCTCCTCTTCCACTTCGTATTTAAGCTCTGTTGATAACCACAGCGGTCGAAAATTGATCCTTTAAGAAAGTTTGAATAAAGACTTCACTTCTATTAATTTTTTTATAAAGAGTTGAACGCGTAAATTCCGAAATAAGACGCTTTCATTAAAAAGTTTGCCGGCCTACGTCTTAGCGTTTTGAATATAAAGAGGTTCGCTGTTTCGAACTTACTCCTTGTTCTTTTTAATGATACGAATGATGATGATGATGATGCAAGTTACTTGAGAATCAGCGAGCCGGCTTAGCCTTGGCGTAAGGTAAAACTTAAGACCAATATCAGCTCCAGGCAGGGTGATTCCTCGGATGAGCAGGATGATCATTAGGATGTAGGGTGTGAGAGCGGTGAACCACACAACCTTTTGCGAATCAAAATAGTTGGTCGAAGGCAAATTGAAGATGATTTGGAAGAATACCTTTCCCGTCCATTTCACGCCCTTCCATATACTAAAGTAGACAACGATCCAGCACAACAGAAGAGTGCCAGCGAGGGGCCATCTCAAGCTGCCAACTTCAGTGATATCATTCGTCGTTTGCAGAACATTTTTACTAATCAAAAACATACACACAATGAAAATAGCACATCATACATATCATCAAAAATTATTTTATATTGCTACAAATACGATATTTAAATAAATTTTTTATTCCAATTATTCAAATCCAAATACTTAAATATATTGTTAATTTAATTATCCAATATCTCTCCGAGTTTATAAGTCTTAAAATGAAAACCGAACAAAAATTATTTCAGTAGATCAATTTACCACTCACGAATGTGAAAAATAGTATTTACGAAACAGAACTTGAAAAAAATAAAAATCAATAATAAAGTATCAAATAATAAATTTTTGAACGTATCAGCAAATACTTCTATCAAGTTTACTTCCATTTTATAAAAGAAGAGTGATACTTGAAATCCATAAGCTGATGTTGTATTTATTCCTCGCAAGGCTTTCGTATATTGAATATTCAAAAAGACTCATTATAGAAAAAAAATTAAAAATCGCCTTGGGAAATTTTCTTCTACATCCGCCCACCAGTTCAACGGTGTCTACTGCACAGTAGAAGTGAAAATTTCGAATCCAAGTGTCAAATTAAGCTAGTAGCAACAATTCATATTTAAACAATGACATATATAAAACCCGCTGCAACTCTTACATAATTTTCCTAGCATTTTTTCATCATGATACTTGATAGAGGGATACGAGTTTCAAAGTCATTGGATTATAGGTCTTTGTAAGGATTGAAGTAATAAAGATTTTACTGCCAGTATTCTTCTACAGGCGATTTGAAGTCTGATTCGTTTATGAGGGTTACAATGCCGCTGATGTTGACAATGCAAATCTTGGAATCGGAAAAAGATTGCGATTCATACGGACACTCCAAGCCTTTTTTGTTGGCTTCTGAAATGCAGTAAATGCTATTCCACCAGTTTCCACACGTGCTGAAGGGAAGGATGGCTGTGAATGAGTTGAAGAAGTAGTAAATGGCCCACGCGAGAATGAGGATGTAGTAGGAGTTGAGCCAGGCAGCCATGATGGTTGAAGCATAGCCCACGCCTAAAACATCACTTTCTCATTTTAGCTTGTGAGGAGGTGAGAAAAGCGTCATACCTTTGAATAAGGGGCAGATGTTCCACGCTCCCAGGCCTCCGATGGACAGGTATTGACCTAGTGCGGATTCCAAAAAGTACATTGGGATTCCACAACACACCAAAGTGATCCAATATGGAATTAGAAAGGCGCCTAAAAATAGTTCAGGCTTGAGTATACTCAAAAAAGCAAAGATTAATTTGACTCAAATGTTTATTAAATTACCATCATCAGTCTTCTAATAATAATTAAAGTACAAATAAGCTAACTTCCATGCCATGCCTTTTGAATCGCAATGTT
This sequence comes from Nectonema munidae, assembly GCA_030549495.1. Taxonomy (NCBI): domain Eukaryota; kingdom Metazoa; phylum Nematomorpha; class Nectonematoida; family Nectonematidae; genus Nectonema; species Nectonema munidae. Next base: position 3,135,249 of record JAUIRK010001052.1, read on the forward strand.
TTGCAGGACTTTGAAACTTTTCTCTTTTTATTGTTTGCTTTTAAATTGAAAACCATTTGAGCTGGGTGAGAATGAAAACTTTTTTTATGATTACCAACCATTGAGTATAAAATACAGCCGATCTAATGACTCCTACACTATTGCTATTACTATGAAGCATTTCTTTTTTGATTTTTTTTGTATTGAGAACCTTGTTCTAAGAAAGCTCTCAACAACAAATCCTCCAATTTATTCAAACGTCATATTACTATGAAGAAATCAATAAAATAAATACTTAAAGGATATTAAAGTATTTTGATCAACCCATGAAAGAGACTTAAATCAAGGAACTTTGAGTAAGTTTCTGAATCAAGAAGTTTATAAAATTCAAATATATAATATATTGTGCGGGAAAAATACGATGAACGTTTCTAAACCAACAATTGCAAAAAATTGCCTCAAAATTAAGAAGCTGAATCTACATTGCTCTTCTTTCATTCTTCTCGAGGAAAAAGTCTGGTTTTTTTACTAGTTGTTCAAGTGTCGCTTGAAAGAATATTAAATAACTGATTTTTGGTAATTTCATTTGATTTTAGTCTAAAAGAAGCTAGAAAATCAAGAAAAGCCCCTAGCATCTGGTATTACAAAATTGTTCGACATCTATACAAATTTCTACAGATTTTACAATTCATAAAGATGGATGGTATTTATTATTTTTTATTTTTAGAGTTTTTTTTAAATATTATTCAAAAGATATCAAGCAGAGGACAAATATACACAACTTGCCACGCTGTTGATTAAGGCTGTTATAAAATTATTTCAAACAATTTGCTTCGATCATATTTCTTCTATTAACTAAGTGCTTATATTATAGAAATTTAAAACAATTAATTTATCTCAATGGTAAGATCAGTCTATCAGTCTATCACTCTATTTTGGATGATACTGGGTTTGAACCTACGATTCAACTATACGATTTATGCGATATAGTAACTAGGCGATCGGTGCACATTAATTCCAATATGATGATTGTAAAAAAAAATTAGATTTAGTGGAGAAATTTTTTTTATTGTATTGAGATGAGGCAAAAACTTTGAAGAAATCAAGGCAAATAAAAGAAAATTTAAAAGTTTGAAGAAAAAAATAAGGTGAAGAGAAACCAGATGTCTAACTGTGACCTACTAAACCTGTGTCAGAAACATAAATCTTTTATAGACTTCACAAATCATGGTTACAAAAATATTTGAAATATGAACTTGATGTCCAAGTCATAGTTTTAAGAATTAATTTGACTTTTAGCTAAAGGGGGAAATATGATGATGGTTGACAGATATGCAATCGATAAATTAGTGAAAGAATCTTTTTATGAAATTGAAAAGCGTCGCATACATATTTGTATAAGTTATTTTCTATATTTTAAACATTCTTTTCTAGCTATATTTTGGGAATTTTGAAGACTTTATCTCAAAATAGATGAAAGGAATTTTTCATTTGATGAAAAATAGGTATATTTGGAAATCAATTAAGGAAAAAAAGATCATTTTGACACTTTGAATAAACTCGATTTTTTCAGAATCACAAAGTCTTGTCAATCGCTCTTCAATTACAAATTTGAAAGAAACCCTTTTTTTTAAGAAAGTTTCCGCTGTTCTAGTCAACCAATTTTTCGAGTAATTGGTGAAAATCTTTTTGCTAAAAAAGAATGCTCTTGTTTTCGTATCGATGAAAAACTTGTGATACCTTTATTTTATGATTTCTTCATTTGCACTTTTGTCTTTAATTTGACATGCCCAAAATGTTTGGGTTAGTTAGATGTTTAATTTTTTGTAGACTTGTATGAAACAAAACACAGGGAATTAAAATTTGGATAAGAAAATCGAGTAAAGCAAAAGACAAATAGAGGGTTAAAGACGAGATAAAGAATGGAGAAATGAAGGATGAAAAAAGACCTTATCACTAAATTTCCTAAAATCATTAGCTGCATCTTTTAACACCATTTTCACGTTAGCCGGACGACCCAATCATTTTAAAAACTACGGTTCAATATCAAAAGTATTTATTTTTCAACAAAATGTAGAATGTATCTGCAGATAACTTAAGACTTAGCACCTATAATAGATAAACTCTTGAAAATGTAAAATGCTATACAGTTTCCAACAGACAACACTAGTTGTATCCATAAGCATGATTATTTGGTAAAATATTTCCATCAAAATTTGGATTTATAATAAAATTGTCTCTGAAAATATCATTAAAATTTTAAATAAAAATATTTTTTATTTTAATCTAAATCGACCTTATTGATCTCGTTTCTGGACTTTGTTATAGCACTTGAGATGTACAAATGTCTGAAAGTGTCAATCAAATTAAGTTATGGATAAGTGATGAGATTTTTATACAAAAAAAATAAATAATTCAAAATGTTGAAGAGCTTGTTTTTAAATAAAAAATTTCAATAAATATAAAATAATTGTTTTTAATTACATTAATAATAATAATTTCAAAGAAACCTTGATAATATGCAAGTATTTTTTATAAAATATGATTCTTCTGCTTCCCAACAACCCCTGACTTTACGATTAGAAAAGGATTAGTTAATTAAGAATTTTGGATTACTTTGGATAAGGTAAATTATATTCTGAGTAATTAATTAGTTTTAGTGTGAGCGAAGATTTTGAAGTCAACTTCAAAAAATAATTATGGATTCGAATTCTTATTTCTAAACCTGTACATGAAAATATGCATGTGTACCTTTTTGTTTTGACAGTTCTTATGTATTGGAGATGATGTGCGTACATGTATGTATAAACTATATACTATACATTGAATAGTGTCTTGTGCAGTTTTTATTTCAAAATCTTTAAGGATGAATTAAATAAAATGGTAATTCAAACTCCAGCATTATTTGATCGCTAAATAAACGAAGTACTAATTATATCAAATATATAATATGTGAAAATCTATGTATGCATGAAGTTTCAAACATATCGAATATATTATGATATCAAATTTGAAAGAAAAAAATTAGATGATAGTAAAAGTTTATGCAAATCAATGTGATTAATTCAATTTACGCTCCCTTGTTTTTATTAACTAATCGATAAATACTTTGTAAATCTCAACTTCTCATCTCCCACCCTATAACGAGATAAATGTGTGTGTGTATGTGGATGTGTGAACAAAATGCATAAAACACTCAAATACCGCATCGTATTTGATGTCATTAGATCCGAAAACGCAAAAATTTTCCATTGTAAAAAAGTAATCACTCGAAAAAGACATTCATTTTAACATAATACATTTCAGGAATAAACATAGAGTTGTTGCTATTCTTGGCCAACGTAAAAAATAAAGTTATGAAAGATTTGATGGCGGAAGAATATGTGACGATTGCGCGAGTGTGTTAAAAAAGACAGATAAGAACATTTACTGTGATCAAGAAGCTTTAAAAATATACAAATGCAATTTGTATATAAAAAAATATACAATTTTAAAAATATAAAATAAAAAATAAAAAATTATTAGTAAAAAATTGAAAAAATTTTAATTAATGTTTTTATATATCTCTTCTGGCAAGCTCTTTTTTCTTTTCTTTTTTACAAGTGGCGGCTTTGGAAAAGAAAAAAATTATGCAAAAACTTCAGCCATCAAGAGAATTGGGAAACCGAACACGTTAAAATGTAATTTTTCAGGAATTGCCAAGTTGTGGTTACATGACAAAATAGGCCATGAAAAATTGTGATAGATAGTGATCCAAATGTCAAATAGATACGCTACAAAAGAATTGAAACATTGACCCATACAGCATATTTACAATAAATACTACCACAAAAGATTTATATATGTGCGTAAATGTATGTTGGGTGTGTGTGTGCTGTATGTTGCGTGTGGTTGTTTGGGTGTGTGTGTGTGTGTGAAAGAAAAGTTTTTTTCTTCATTCTGAGATATTATCGTGGTCCAGAATTTTTCCCCAAATGTGAGAAAATGAAGATAGATTGGTTAGGCCACCATTTGCATGATCAAGATTTAAGCCATTAGATCCATTAACACCTGATAATGAAACAATCTTAAAATTTAGCATCAATTGTTTAAATTATGTGGTTAAAGACTCATTTACTTATTTGGCGGGGTGAATAATTCATGGGGAGAAAAATTGATGGTGATTAAATTCCCCTGACTGGACATTTAGTAGAGGGACGGACATTTGACAGAATTGACATTTAGCCAAACGGGCATCTGAGGACCTTTAGCCGAATTGGTATTTCACCGAAAATGTACATCCAATTTGACAATTTTTGTAGACGTTGCTTTACTTCCATTAAGTCGTGTGCTATATACAAATCTGCACCATAATTTTTGTTTTCTTTCATCATTCAAAACTTCAATGCACAAATTATGTGATGAATATTTTTATCTACTAGAAGTTACATGGTAAAGGTCCATTTGGCCAAATGTCCGGCTACCAAAATTTCAGGGTATGGCAATTTCGTGGGGTGGAAAAACATAGAGGGGGGGGTGAAAATAACATGGAACTGTCTGTCTATTTTTATTTTAAAGGATTTCCATTGTTCACTTTTATATTCTATAATTTTAAAAAATTTATAAATTCTTTAGATAAAACTTCAGTTTGAAATAAATTTACTATTATGTAACCAAGTAAATGAATGATTGAAGGAATAAACATACATTTTGAATGAGTAAATAATAATCACTAAGGAAAACTATTTTGTAGAAAATTGTTTATAAAATGAACTATGTATAATCTAATTTTCTAGAACACAAAAATTAAGGATTTGACCCTTTATTATAATTGAGAATGCTAAAAATTGTTATAAGGATTGAAGCAAAGTAATTCTGTAAAAACAAAAAAAAGTTAAATTGATGCGTCTTAGATGAATTAGCGTGACAAAGAAATGAAAAATAAAAGCCATCGTTTATATAATGAAATGAGATATAAAAGTTATAGGACGAAATTGTTCAAGGCGAAAAACTAGGTCAAAGCTTAATATATCATCATTATATTTAATAAATGTATCATCGTGAACATCGTAAGTTCAAAAAGGAGAAAAAAACATACCGCCACCATTTTTGTAGCAAAGATACGGAAACCTCCAGACATTTCCAAGTCCAATGCAAAGACCTATGCAGGAAAGAATGTATTCAATCTTTCGATCCCAAGTTTCTCTTTTGGGAATTGAGGGAACTGGATGTTCTTTAACATCACTTGAGATTCTTAGGTATTTATCTGAGTTACTTTTTGGTTCATTCGACTCAATCTCTCTAAAATTGACATTTTTAGTTCATGGTATAATCTTTTAAAATAAGCGCGAAAAATATTTAAAGCGGGAAGTGTTATAAAGTAGTGATAAGTGAAGAAAAAAGGATGTATATTTGAAGGTATCACTAATGAAACAATTTACTTCGTATTCTCATTTTTCTTTGATTTAAAGCACTGAGAAAAGCGCACGATCAAATTCCCCAAGTATCATTGTTTTGCATTAAATTTTTTCATTTCGTGAGATATTCTTATATATGAAGTATTTCCCAAATAATAAATATTAAATTAATTAATCTAACTTATTTTGCTACCATCAGCACATAATAATACTTTGAATATTTTATTCATAGTGCTTTTTTTTTATTGTTTAGGCTTCATTTGATGTGTAACCTTTTACTGTATAACCTCAACTCACTTTGTACGCACCCCTGAAGATGTGATTTATGAAAGCGTTTGGAACAAAGCTAATTTATTTTTAAATTTTATTTCCTATTTTTGATGTAAGAAAAATTTAAAGCAAAACTCTATCAAATATCTTCATTTTGGTTCATTAAATCCCCACAAAGAAAAAAAAGTCTTTTATTTTAAAAAAAAGTCTAGTATGCATGACCTCCATCTCAAATGAAAGAATGGGTCTCTGCAAACTGAAAAACATATGGAGACTGCAGCTAGAGACGAGAAAGAAGAGAAAGAAAGGTAGAGGAATGTTGGGTTCTTACAAGATAGAAAAATCTGGTAAGCTTCATACTATTGGTGAATCTCTGATCATGACTCCAGTGGATGTAGTGCTTTCAAAAGTCATGAGTCAAAGTGGACAAGAGGTATCTCGTGTTATTCCTCCTAGAAACTCATCACTATGACAGCACATTGATTAAATAACAGCTGATGTTTAAATTCAATTAGTAACGAAACTCCAGGTAAATGAGTTTCACTTAACTTTTCTGATGAACTATATGAAGTTCCATGTTCAAGAAAATTGAGTTAAAACTAACAACTGATACTAAAGATTAAGTATAGTGATCATTTGAAGCAGTTGCATGATGATATGAAACTCGCTTCACGACACAGCTGCAATAAATGAATGGAATCATATTAAAACGTTACAAGCTAGACCTGATTGTAGATGCATTCCTTGTTTTGTAAACTATCCAAACCTACTTGCCGTGATTTGAAGTTGAGGGACAGGACAGTGGGAGCGTGGACAATTCAATTTGGAATAAAGGGACTACAAGATAGGATTCAAGGGGCCAAACCAGGAACCTTCGAGTAGCAAGCGAAGCTTTTGCTTTTAGTGTGGAAACAAATGAAACGAGAGTACATGCTTAATGCCAGAGAATATTTCAAAATAAGTGAAAGATGGAAAGAAATAGATCACTTTGGACACGGGATCCACCCTCCTCCTTCGTGTACTACACAAATTAAAGATGCAAATATTTTGAATATACAGTGAAGATAGTATTAGCTAGGCCAAGTGAAGGAATCAGGTATAATTTAATTCATTTGAAGCCCCAACTGTGAGTGCAACCACAGTATCTGAATATCGCTTCCAGTTTCCTACACCATCGAGATCTGTTTATATCAATGAATTATCCTATGTTATTAATTCAGATATATATTTTCGTCTCCTCATCTTATCGAACGGGCAGCATATATGCATACGCAATAAAAATCTTTGTACTCTGATGTTGTAATCTCAAATTTCTTCTCTGCAGCAACATCAAATATACTAAAGATTGTGGTGTTTTGTGGAAAAAGTTTGTGCATTATTCTAAAACAAGATTTCTGAAATGTTAAAATGGAAAAGGTACTGCAAAAACAAATATATTTTACTCCATTATTATATTTATTAGAAAAAGTGTGAAATTAGTTTAATTAATTTATTTCTATCTATGTATGGCGTAAGTTTTTATTTAAAAAAAATTTGATGAAGTTATTTTGCGATGAAGTCATTTTAGCGCCAAAAAATGATATTAAATAAGATATGGAAAAAATAAAAAAAACAAAAAAGAGGTAATTTAAGTATAGTATATCGATTGTATTCAAAAGTAGGAAGAGTTTGAAGAGGAAGCGATGAGCTTATGTTTTTAATTACACTCATGAACGAGGATAAAGGAGGCACGCGTAAAAGTTAAAGAAAATAAAAAGTTAATGAATGAAACACAAAAAATACACACACACACTTTCCTCATACTTTCCCTCTATTAAATCTAATTAAAATACAAACAAACAAACAAAAAATGTAAAAAGATATTTCCAAGTAAAAAACTGAACTTATTTACATAATTCTCACAGGAGACTTTAGTAAATTTTCTTTACAAAACTTGAGAAGGATTAATCCCGTTATTTTTAAATTCAATTTATGTCTCCAAACCCGAATTTTAAGTTTAAAAAAACTTCAGGTCTCCAGGCTTATATGGACTCTTTTGAAATTTTCAGTCTGTTGCATTTAAAATACGTGAGTCCACGCTGTACATTTGAAATGTGTGAAACGCTAGGCTTAAGATGAAACAAAATTTGGGACTGTTGTTAGGTGGAAATTTAAAAAATTTGAACAATACAGCGAATAGAACGATACAATCATAACACGAATGCTCCTAAAATGCGAAGCAATCTCTTAATGTCTAGTGTTCGCTTGATTACTAACAAAGCTAGCATAGGATCGCGAGAGCACTACCTAAGCGTAAAAACCTTTCAAATCCTGAGGGGCAAAACACCAGCACAATGGAATGTAGCTTGTTCTTAGAAATAAGAAGATATATGCAAAAAAATAGGAAAATGTGAAGGATTATATAATGTTCTTGATATAATATATATTTAGAAGATGTTCTAGAAGTTAAAAATACAGACAGCTTTAGGGCATGCTAGATTAGGAGCAAACTACATCTGGATCGATCCGATATATATACAATATACATAGATAAGGTATCCCTAGAATATATCAAATGGTAAAAAAAAGTATACTATATATAAAAAGGTAAAAAGGACAATACTTATAATCAAATAAAGTTGAACAAGCGGTTCTATTATTATAGATTGAAATAACAAACTTTTCAATCGCGTATTTCACACATCGAAATTTTACACGAAACAATCTTATAATTAATACATAAAAAGATTATAGTCATATAGGCAGAATTGAGATTAGAACAAGTGTCTTATAATAAACTGATTTGATTACTAAAATTTGCACACAAAAATTTTACCAGGAGATACAAAATTACACGGTTAGAAAAAATCATTTGCATGAGTTGTATATGGTGCCTGGTCAAAACGTCCGAAATCCAAAACGTCCGAAATCCAAAAGGTCCCAAACCGAAACGTCCGAAAACAAAACGTCCGAAACCAAAAGGTCCGAAAATTAGATTAACAGTATCTGAACCCTAAAAAACATTTTTTTTTCGAGAATCAAAATTGTTGAGGAAAAAAAATGAAAAATTAAGCACAAAAATTTTTTTATTTAAAAAATTCTATTTCTAGTTTTTTAGTTTAAAACTTTACACATTTTAGATTCAAATGAAAAATGCACTATAATCAAGGGTTTCTTTTTATTGGAATAGATAAAAATTCATTCCAATCTCTTAAAATCCCTTCAAATCGTGTAGTTTTTCCTTTGATTTTTGATAGCAAGTCTAATTTTCAAAGTCTTGCAAATTCGACTAATTAGTATAACTTTTTTCCAAAATTGTGTTATATATTTTAAAATCATAATCTCCACAAGTGTTTGATTTTAAAATAATTTTTTTTAGCCAAATTCATTATAATCCAAAAAAATTTGGTTTTGGGCGTTTTGGTTATGGACGTTTTGGTTTCAGACGTTTTAGTTTTCGGATGTTTTGGTTTCGGTCATTTTGGATTTAGGACGTTTTCACTATGAACCGTTGTATATGTATGTGAGAATATTGAATACAAAAAATAATTTGTTTAAAAAAGTTGATCTTTTCGCATCACACTATTGAAAAAATTATTTATTTTACGCATTGGCGTTAAAAATAGAAGTATTGAATTAAAGAATATACCGTGGAATTTGTATAAACAGTAGGGTTTGGCGACAAGGCAGGATTTGCGTTTAGATACAATTCGAAAGATAGCATGTTCGTGTACACCCAATTAATTTCTCGATTTCATAAAGAATACAATTTGATAGAATATCGGACTTTTCAAAATATTTAAATCAAATCAAAATAAATATCATAATTAATTTTATGTATTTGCAAATATGTCTCTCCGCTTGAAAAATATGATAAAAATAATACATCAAATTCAAATTACACAAAAAAGTGGAAATAAAATGTTTAGCAACCTGAGAACACACACAATACCAAGGCTGGATTTATTTAGAGCAGAGATGGGAAAACTTTTTAGTATAATGAGTGAAAAATAAAAAAAATCAATGTCCGAGGATGCTTCACAAACACCAACTCTTAAACCTGTGCAAATCTTCCATATAACATCTGAAGTAGTGATGGGACGCTTAATCGGAATCGGGGATTGTGTTTTTTTAAATATAGGAATCGCATAAGAAAATTTCATTCGTACCTTCCGATGCTTCATTTCCGATCGTTGGGTTAAGAGAGGTCTAACTCTAAGTTAAGGTTTACTTGCCTTTCTTAATAAATAAAGCAAGATGGATTCTTCAACTATGGGATAATACATTTTTGTAAGGGAAAATTTACTCGATTTTTTACATACAGTATGAAAGTGCGGGAGCTATAAAAACGTTCACGGGCCAATTTGGCACTCGGGCGGGGTTTCCTCCTCCCTTATTTAGAAAAAAAAAAAAATACAATATATAACATATAACATGTATGGCAAGTTAAGTTTTTTTACATTTTTTTAATAATTTATTATATAAAAAAATATAGAAACTTTTGTTGGAGGGATTTTCCCAAGAAGGAGGAGAGGGAGGGGAAAAAAAGTTTAAATCTCGTTCACGTCACTATTCCTGGTTCTTTTGCAGTTCATTTTCATTAAAACATCTTAATTATAATAAAGTAAAAAAATATAGCTCATCAACTATGTACAGCATAACATATGATAAGTGAAAAATTGGTTAAAGGAATAATTAACTTTTAAATTCAATAACACTTATTCTAAAACCCCTAAATAGTCTTATTTTGTAAAGTTTGTGTAAAAGAAGCACACGTTATTGGGTCAACAAAAGTCAACGTTTTATTAATAGGTCAACTGTTTTTTAATAGTCCATATTTTGTAAGTAATCTAGATTTTGTAAAAATTTAACAAGTTAACAAATCAAGAGGAAGTATTTCAGAATTTTGGAATTGCTTTTATATACTGAAGAATTCATAAAACGACTAAAAAAGATATTTTTATAAATATTTGACAGACCATTTTTATAATAGATAAAAATTCTGACTCGCCCATTCTGGCATATAAATAAAATAATTGAAAAACATAATCTTCGAATCTTACAATGAAAGATGCATTTGATTTATATAGGAATATCGACTTTGAAGATAATGTATGTGCTATAAATAAGGAACATATGAAAAAAGAAACATCTCTCTACTCTACCACAGGCAACATACAAGGGAAAGAAAAATCACAGTGATTAAGAAGCCTTATTTCTAACATAATTTTAATTGTAATGAATGCTATTATTGTTAAAATTATATAATTAATGTAATAATTGATTTTAGATACATTTTTAGATAATCTTTTTCAACGTAATCTTGTTGATCTATCAATACAATAACTTATATTTGACATTTTTATCATTAACTTTCTTTCCTTTAATTATGTTTATGACAGTCCCTATTCTTGGTTTCACATAAATAAAAACGTTTTTATTATATACAAATAAAATAATAAGTATCGATCCCCCCCCCCCCCCCCCTTGAGAAATTTAGTTTTGATACGTAAAATTTTTTTGTGATCAATAAATAAATTGAAATGTAGTTGAATTAACCCTTTGAGAAGTAGTATGATACTCTCGCGTACTGTAAAAAATGAAAATCGAAGCGTTTATTTTTATTTTTTTATTTGTCTGTATCGCATTCATAGAGAAGAATAATCTTCCATAGCTGGACAGATGGTAAGAATAGTCACGATCGGGAATCGAACGCAAACCATCTGGATCAAGACTTTACGCTCCTAACACTAGGCCATCTGCTTTAAATATAAAAATTCTATTCAGAAAAGCAGACGATTAGTCTTAAAAAAATTTGCGGCTCAGCCTGTTAAACTTTAAAATTTTAAATTATTTAGTTATTACAGTATTCGTAATCTATTTAAAATTTTTAAGGCGAATAATAATTCATGACAATAAAAAAAGGGCTACATCTGTCCTCATATAACACATATATTAACTCATTTCATCACATCGTCAGTTTTGACTGAAGCAGATTTCTTGATTTATCCTTTCAGGCAAACACGAATGTCCAATAAAATAAAAATCGTCTGCTTTAAGTTATATAAAAAGTTATTAAAAAAGAAAAGCAGACGAATAATTTTAAAGAAGACGAAGAATTTAAACCCAACCATAGAAATCAGACGATATCTAAAAAAACGCAGACGATTTATATTCAAAGTCATTGAAAAAAGTAGACGAAGATGAAATTACTTATGTTCCCAAATGGTAGTATTGGGACTTAATGGGTTAAAGAAGCAGAATAATAATAATTTTAGAAAAGAAGACGAATAATAATTTTAGAAAAGCAGACGAATAATTATATTAAAAAAGCAGACGAATAATAACCTTAGAAAAGCAGACGAATAATAATTTTAGAAAAGCAGACGAATAATAATTTTAGAAAAGCAATGCCTTAAAGGGTTAAGATACTTTGATATCAAATTACTTAATCTCCTTTGAACTTTTTCAGGGAAGAAATGACAAACTAATTTTTTTCGTATAAAATTTTTTATTCTTTGCATCACCCTGAAAAAGTTTCAGTGAGTTCCGATGTAAGAAAGAGAGTGATTGAAAAGAAGTGAAAATGGTTAGGGAAAATGAAAAAAGGCTTACAACATCTTTTCTTTGTTTTTGATAGTCGGAGCAAGTATCATTGTAGGTAGAGAGACACAGAATGGAACTAATGGAAAGTTGTGAGAGGAAGGATTCTAGATCAGAGGAGAGAGGGTTTAGCGTGGTAGTACTGTAAGAGTAGAAATTCGATGATTAAGTTTGATGCTGATGCTGCTGCTGCTTTCGATCAAGATGATAGAAGAGAGAGGTAGTTAGTGCACTCGCTAATCACACACTCCTTCGCTATAGAATAGAAAGTATTAATAAATATTCGATCTAGCATGGGCGCATTCATTGTGTGCAATAAAATTAAGCTGATAATAATTAATTTCATGTGGTTGCGCAACCAAACCTTGGCAAGAAAAAGTATTAGAAGCGCCTTTCGTCCTTACGAGTTAGCACACGCATACGTGACATACGAAAATTCAGTAATAAATATAATCAATAATAGAAAACGGGTGCAGTAAAAAATTAAAAAGCAACTAGTTTAATTCAAAACACATTCATATAACTCCTTTTCTTTCAACGCGCATATTAAAACAATAACTCTATATGAAAAATACCAAGAAAGATTCGTAAGCAGAAAAGACATCCTGGGCATTATCAGAATCGTATAAGTTTAAAATTTCCAAAAAAATATTATAAATTCGATACCAATTATTCAAGAAAGTGAAATTATACAAATACCCCAAATTTAAAATTTTAAAAACGAATATCGAGTCATAAGGGCTTATTTTTAATGATAAATTTTCTTATTTCAATTACGAGTCTCGATAGTTAAATACAAAAATAGTATAGGGTGATAGTCATAAACCTAATCAGTCGTGACTTTTTTGTAAGGATTTTTAAATTTTTATATAATTAGTTGTTGTTTTAAACTTGAAAATGGACATTTTAAACGTATACTGCAATTGGATGTTGCAATTTCAGGCTGATAGAATTATAAATACTTGATAAATTTATTTTAATATTTGATTCTACTTTTTATTTCATAACACACAATTAACTAACACATATTAATTAAATAATCTCTCTTAATTGCACTGTTAAATGCTCGCCGTCGCTAGATACTTGTCTTCAATACAACAAGATATTGGGTTCAATCCATCATCAAATCCTTCTTGTGATAGTTGACACGATCGCTGTATTTGTATCTTCTTAATGAAAAACTGTCTTTCCTTGAAAAGCTTTTAATATGAAAAAGCATGTCCTGTTAAAAAAAGTGCACTTTGTTTGTTTACTTCATAAAATCTGGATTACTTACAAAAAATGAGTATAGTAATAAAAAATTTGACCTATTTAAAAAGATGACTTTTGTTGACCTGATAGCTTGAACTTTCATTGCACCAACTTTGTAAAAAAGGACTATAAACGTGTTTTAGAAGAAGTGCTATTAAAAACAGAAGTTGACTTCCTAGCTTTGAGACTAAACATTTTCTAACGTTGTCTTCCAAGTATAAGCATTAAATCACAAACTAGTTAAATGAATGCATTGAGCTTGCGTACTTTTTAATTGATTATAAGACAGAATTTATAGGAGGTTAATACTTTATAGAGTTGCCTCTCAAAGATAAATATCAAATCACGACCTCATATAGGTATAAAAGTTGGTAAATTTAAACTAGTTATAAGAGAGGTTAGCTAAGTTATAACCACTAAATTCCAACTCTTGAATCTCTTATTTTAGGATGTACCAATCCTAGCTAGGGGCAATGCTGATGCAATATTGGATAACTCATGATTTCCACAACACTGATTTACAGAGAAACATTAGAGTGTTAAATTTAAGTTTTGCCTCGCCCCCCCCCCTAGGTTTTAAAACGATAACAAATAAGTTCAATCTGAAAGATAAATTGCAAAAAAATTATGACAAAATTTAGGTTAATAACTGATTTTATTTAATATTTTAAAAAATATGAAAAAAGAAATTTCATTTTAGTTTTGATTTTAAAACTTGAACAATATTTTTTATAAACTTTTCAATATTTAAAGTATGATTTTATCAACTTTTATTAAAAACATTTTAAAAAAGATTGTGTAGAAAACTTTCAATACTGACTATGATAATTTTTTTCGATTGGGAATTAGAAAATAAAAACTTGTTGCTGGCAAAATTTTTGAGTTTATAGAAAAAATTAAAAAAAAAAATCAAAATAAAAACGACCAACATAAAATGAGATAGGACGAACTTATGAAAAAAGACGAACTTAAAATGAAAAAAGACAAACTTAACATGGAAAAAGACAAACTTAAAATGAAAAAAGACGAACTTAAAGTAAAAATGCTATGTATAAATGTTCTTATAGTCCAGGCCTCATTATAACCAATTTGTCTCCGCCCTGTACGTGAAGTCTGGCTACGGGGCTGTTTGGATTGCTAATCTCACTATTTTTTATGTAGCACACGCAGAAATGATATAGAACCATGAGAAGTTTATTCTTAAGATCTTTATAACAGTTTGTGTTATAAAAGATTTTCATTTGACAAACACAAAAAACATGCATACACAACAAATCTGAGACCTGAAAAAAGTTTTTGACGAAGTTATTGACGAGTTTGCTAACAAAAAAGCTAGAAAAGTTAATCTATATAAAGTTTTATGCGTTTTTAACCAATTTTTTTAAATAAAAAGGGGCCTCAAATTTATGACCCGCTCCGAGCGGCAATTCTCATGGTTACGCCACTGTGTTAACCGTTTCAAAATGAATATAATATTTCATTTCTTTTTCGTTCATTTTACAAACAAATCGAAATAAAAATGCGAAAGCCCAATAAATAAACCTACACATTTTTCACCTTAATTATTGAAAATTAAAAAAATCATGAACATTTATATTCCTCTGTAAATCTATGTAAATATGACATCAGTTAATTGAAGAAATGGATTTAAAAAAATAAGTAGCAAGCTTTTATAAGGATTCAAAGGAAAGGCACACTCTTTTCATGAAAGAGTCATAATCAGACTTGTGAATTTGTAATGCTAGAATAGTAACCAGTGACGATCACAAATGCCTTTAAAATTATATAAATTGAAAATAAGCCATTAATATGTTCTTTTCTTGCTATTTATGAGTTGAATGCTAAATTTTCTTTAAATTATACTATTAAAAGTGAAAATGCAAAAAATTTTAATTTTTCAAAAATTCATAGAGGAAAGTAGAACTTTTATGATTTTTTCAAAATTTTTCACATTTTTTAATCTTTTTTTGTTAAACCAATGTCATTTACAATCTAAAATACGAATCTGAAATTTATTTTGGATAAAATATAAAAGATTCATGCTAATAAAGAAAAATTTGAAAATAATTTGAAATGTAACTGAAATCCCAACTCTAAAGATCGTAAAAGGTAAAAAAGAAAAAGAAAAAAAAGGCCACTCTTAGATAAAACAAGTTATGCATTTAGATTTACAAAACCAAACACTAGCAAATTAGAAATTGAAAATCTTACCACCATAATAAACACCGAATGTATCTTTCGGTGTTTATTATCTTTTGGTATTTTACGCTAAAAGTCTGAGACAATTGAAGACGCACAACACGTGGTATGCTAGAGAGACACTTATGAGAGTATTTATTTTCAAAAATTTCCCTTTGTCGCACTTCTCTTCAAAAGTCTGCAATGTAATTGAAAAATGAATAGATGTGAAACTACAACGGCGAGAAAGAGAGTTTATTTTAAGTACAAAATTTTGCTGAAAGTGTCGTAAGTATTGATTTTTTTAATTTTTGCATTCAGAACTGCTGTTATTATATTCAAAGAAAGACAAAAAATATATCAATTTTGATTTTCTAACAGCATTACTAAAAACATACTTCACACATAAAAAAATCGAAATGAGTCGTTTTAAAGTTTCCAATTAAAGTTAAAATTTCAGTTTAGATTTGACAATGGGAGTTATAAGACTCCTTCACATTTATGATAAATTGTAAATGGATTTCTTTATTTCCAATGCTAAAACGTTCTCACTTACAACTCAATAATTGTCATTATCAACCCTCGCTATAGTTTATAAATATCCCTGCTTAAAATGATTGAATAATATTATTATTATAAAAAATATTTAACAATTATTTAGATAAACAAGTGCATTTTTGTTGCCACATCCAATTACAAGAGTGAAGAAATGTTTCGTAATGCTTAATTTTTAGTTACGTATATCCATGAATAAAGTTAAACATGGCTCCCTTTGTTGAATTAACATTTTAAAGATAGATTTGATGATGATGATGATGATGACGATGATGTTAATAGTGTCAGTATAAGATTATTGATACATATGTACACCCAAACTCTCTTAATCTCTTTATAAGAAGAGTCAAAGCAAGCTTTCGCAACAATACGCAACGTTTATTTTAAGGTTGGTCGGTATATCAGTAAAAAGTATCGCATGTCTTTTGTAAACAAGCGTGATGAATTTGAATATAAAACTATTTATAAAATGATCTTAAAAAATAGTAATTTTAAAATTTTTTAAAAATATTGCAAAGGATTGAGAATCATTGTAAAAGATTGAGTTATCTCTTTTCAAAAAAGTTTGAAATAGCTTCTTAAATAAATAAACCTTTATTTCTCCTATTTACTATTTTCCAATTTTTGTTTAATTTTCTTTACAAATATTTGATTAAATTTTTTCAAGCTTTTTTTTTAAAAATGATAATTCAAATATTAAAAGTGATTTTAAAAATTAAAAATATGAAAGCACTTACTTAGTATATTTAAAAAAGGGTGTGAATATTTTATGCATTATTTTCTAAAAACTTGGGTATCAATAAAAAATATCCCATATGTTTTGTAAATAAACGTGATAAAGTTGGATCAACTGTAGAATAAATTTTACAAAAGATTAAAAAATCTCTATTTTTTATAAAATGTTGCTAAAATAAGTTTATAAAAGGTGAAGAAAAGTCACGGTTCTTCGAAATATTACACGCTTTTTGAATTAAGCTTCTGATAAAACTGGGACAATTCTGGAAAACCGGTACATCTTGTAAGCTAGCATGCTCCGTATATCTTTTTAGATTTTATAATAAATATATACACGATTAATATACAACTTTCTAAGGAACAAAAGTGTTGACGTAATTACCCATCTGAAGATATTTGAAAAAGAAATCAAAAATTGGAAAATTTGCTAACGTGATTTCAAAATATAGCCAATATATATTTGCGAAGTCCTGTGAAGAAGGCAGAGTCTACTGCGGAGACTAGTTATTAAAAACATATCGATTATAATTTTGAAATCACGTTAACAAATGTTTCTATTTTATATCTTTTTCATAGACAGCACTGGCTAAAAGTTGCCCTAACCCTTTGAGGAACAGTGGGTGTGACAGCAGTTTCTCAATAAATGAAGCTCGTCTGCTTTAAATATGTAAAATTTCATTGAAAAAAGAAGCCGGTTAGACTCTAAAATGCTGGTCCTCAAAAGATGAGTGTGGCGCCATTGTCCAATAAAACAAAAAAAGTGGAAACCAAGACAAGCGTTTCTGCGGTGTAATGTACAAATAAATTTTTGTGTAATAAGCTTTAGCATGTGAGAGCAAAAGTTGAAGGAATACCCGAACCTAGTTCCACTATTTTAATACTTTAGATAAACCAGAATTTAATGGTGCTTGAGAATTTTTCCTACTTAAAAATGAAACATAAAATTGTGAAGAAAACAAATTTTACTTGATAACGGTATCGTCTTCACGATAAAACATGATGATGAGTCCAAGAATTAGTTTGATGTGGACAGGGATGTGTGATCTTCTTTGAAAAGTGTTTATAAATGTGAGCATTCAGGCGAAAAAATAAACAATATATTGAAGCGGTAAATACGATATCCCCTTTATGCACAAATGACTTACAAGCTTCACAACTTCAAGACTATTTTCAGGGAAAATAGGTAAAAATTGCAAAACGCAATGTATATATGTAAGATTAAGTGGGCTTTTGAACGCCTATTAAAGTGTCATTTACGTGAAACATGATAAATCAGCTCGTGAAAAAAGTTTTGGATAAAAAGTAAAAAATAATATACTAATAGAATTTTTACAATGAAAGTCTACAACTTCGCTTCTCTTACAACTCTTAAATGGGTATCAAAGTTAAAAAGTAAAGGATAGATACGAAAGCTAAGAAATCGAAGATAATCCAATTAATAATTTCAAATACAGAGACTAGCTGGAAATAAAAATTCCGTAATTAGCATAATTGGAATAATAGACGTTTGTGAAATGTGTCGTTTCGAGCAAAGAACGCATTTTATGAAGAAGCAAAAGATGAGATATAAATAAACCATCTGTTTCTACATAATGAAGAGAAGATTTCATTCCAAACTTATTGATTTAAAAGCGAAATACAAACAAAGTGCAACCAGGATATTATATTGACAATGATGAAAAATTATTGTATGGTGCTCCTGTTCGCATAAAAGCTGTAAAATGTGAGTTAGAAAACATCTGAAATAACATTCGAAATAAATGAAACACTTCCAAATCAAGGATACCTAGATCTATCAAATCAGTGAATTATGTAAGCTCACAAAGCTGCCGTGATTAGCAGTGATGTGAGAAGATATTTCCAGTACCTCACTAGCACACACAGCAAAGCACATTTGATATTAGACACGTCATTTCAAAAAAGCTGGATTTGCGCGTTGTGAAAAGAAGTCGAAGTCGAAAAGAATTGTGAGTCCGACCTCAATTTTTAAAATAGTTGTATTCATCATTTTTAGATTAAAAAATTAATACATAAACACCCTCTTTGCCCAACGTTGCAAAACCCGACATAAAAATCTTTATCATTTTGGTATGTATTTTTGCAACTCATATAAAAATGCTGAAAAATTCAATAAAATTGAGGAATGACTTTTTTATTATACAAATATCTTGAAAAAGAAACAAAGCTCAGTTCATGAGTATAAAATTTTGGGGAAATTTTTAAACCAAATCTTCTTGAAAAAATCATTTAGGATTAATTTAGTTTTTCGATGCTATTGTTTTGTCTTAGATGAAAAAAAAAGTTATAGACAATAATTTGAAAATATTTTGGAGGACAATGTAAGAAAGACACTAAACTAATAGAAACCAATAAAACATTTTAATAAACTATGTAGAAGAAAATAGATCAAACATTTTGCGTTGCAACATAAAGCAGAAGCGTGTAAGATTCATGACATCTTTCAATGACCAATCAAATTCGACATTAATAAATGACCTTGAAATGTGGTATCATACTTTTAACATCAGTTATAAATCAGTGTTTCCCAACGTTTACGCACACGAGACCCCTTGCTGAGATGCTCAAAGGCCCCGGTCACCCTGCTATATTTCAGCACTTGTAGTTGAGCAGCAAGCTTTAAAATTAATGGCCTAATGTTTGTTGGATCATGTCTCATGTCATCTACGACATGCAATCTGTCTCTATTTCTTGTTTTTTAATTTATAAAAGTTGAAAACCTTTCCTCACACTTGTAGGAGGGAGAAGCAAATAGAACAAGGAAAAGCAAATTTTTGTTGAAATTATGAAGTTTTTAAGCATTTGTAATCGGAGTGAGATTTTTTTAAGTACTAGAAGAAAATTCTTTGCAATCCACTTGAACTTGTGGCAAATATTCGCAAACCCCGCAAATAATTTGATAAACGTTTGAAAAATAACTACAATTTTTCGCCACCCACATTTTTAGAAATTTTCTTTCATCTTGTTAATTTTTCTAATTCTTTGAAATTTAAGTACAATTTCTCAAAGTTTTAGGTGATTTTTTAATATTTTGGCCAAGTTTCTCTGATTCTTGCAACAGTGGCGTACCAAGAGGAGCGTGAGAAGGACGGTCTGTCCAGAGCGCAGAATCTATTTCTATTAATATATCATTAATAAAAATTTAATCAAGATATTTTAGACTTAAATAGTATTGTAATAATGATTTTTAAAGCTACACTTTCAATTCCAATTTTTCACACCTCAACAACTCCATTCGATTCAAACTACTCAAGTATACAATAATATCGGGTATCCCCTTTTGACGCGTAAGAGTGAACGCTCCAACAGCGGCCGAAACAATAATGTATTTTGCCATACAACTATAGCATAGAACAACGGGGTGATCGTAAAACAGGGTGAAAATTGCATATTTGAAAAATATCACGCCCCCTTTTATTTAATAAACTAAGCAGCACTCTTAGTCAAGTGACTGGATCTCTCTTCATTTTTTTCGACTGGAGAAATAAAGACTGGTATGACTCTGTCCTTTGTTGGTCCACGCACCATTCTATGTTTTGTGAAAAGGATGTTAAATGAAAGAAATATATAGCCTATCAAAATAAGTATTATACTTAGAGAAATTAAAATGTATTGAATTATTATTAGTTTTCAATACAACATAATTCCATTGTCTAAGATCAACTAACACGCCTTCTTAATTCTAAGATCTTCTTTATTATACAAACATATTACCCTTTTTATTCAGCATATATTGTTTTAGTAAGAAAGTCATTCTTGACTCGGAAATTTTGTCCCCCCCCCCCCTCCCTGGTCAAATCTCTATATGTCTCTATATTTTCAGAAAATATCAACCCTTTCAAGAGAAAACTAAATATGTTCTTATTTTTTTCAATTAATTTTTATATAAGTTAAAACAGACGACTTTCCTTTACACGACACCGGTGCCCCAATCGTTCTGAAAGCGGCGCCAACTTTTCATGATTCATTTATCATAGTGATGGATATATAACCACTAAAGCCGGCCTCTAAATGGTAGATGATACACTCGAGCTCTACCCTTTTAATCTTATTTATTTGGATATTCGGTTCTCAATGATAAAGTTGCTGTGGGGTGTTTTCATCGAGAAGGCATAATTGCGCTGCTTGTATCGAACTATGAAGAAGGGAGGCTTGATGCGGGATCCAACCCAAGACTTTGAGTTATCGAAGCCCAGTATCTAACCGACCTTACTCACGCCCCCTAAAAAGGAATAAGATAAGAACAAGGGCGCACATCCATGAGGATGAGGGTGGGAGGGAGCTTCTAACCTGAATACAGTGTCAGACACGCCTCTGGATAATGGATGGCCCATAAGAATATAAAAAGACGTTTTTGAAATACGGCAACACCTTCCCTAATAGACTCTCTATTTACAAAAATTCCTTTCATATTTTTCTTTATTCATGGAGTATGATGTTTTCATTCTTTATGGAAGATGAAAAATCGTGACTTACTAAAATTTAGACACAAAACGGATTGAAATTTTTTTAAAAATCTTATCGTTAGAATAAGTTCCTCGAATGGGAGGGGAAGGGAGTTATCAAAGACTTTTAAAAAATGTGAGTTTTTTCATCAAAAAAATAAATAAAAAGTAAAAAACAATTTTTACGCATAAATGGATAATTTCCAAAAATTTGAGAAATTCATGAAATAGTCTACGTAGTAATAAAGCTACACGATAAAAGATATGAAAACACTGCAGCATCTATCATGATAAAAAAGATCATGTGAAAAGATGAAAAAGAAATACCTTATGCCGAAAACGAACAATTATATTCCTTCTTTGAAAAGTATGTGGACTACTGAGGTGTCACAAAAATTCCCAAAAAAGGGGAGCAGCAGCAAAGACAAAAAAGCTCGATCAAAGACAAGGAGGAGGGAGAGTTATGATGAAAGGCAAATCTAAGTTTATGTATTGTAGGCGTTTGTATTGTAGGCGTTTGTATTGTAGGCGTTTGTATTGTAGGCGTTTGTTTACATTTTAAATACAATATTGAATATCAGCTATTTTCACTGTAGCCAGGCGTTGTTTTTCATCACGATCATAGGATGAATGCTGCTGCTGCTGCTGCTGATGAGTTGTTGAAGTGAAGATCATGTGGCGGGCGCTTTGTGCGAGTGAGATGATGTATAGAATGATGATGATGATATGATGGTCTGGATGTTGATGATAATATTTTTTATAGTTCAGGAAAAATACTTATAATTATACGTGTATATAAGTCTATAAACTATAATGATCATTGGAAAGTTCTCTTATTTCAAAAAAAAAGTTCTTTGTCTAATACATGAAAATTTAAAGAATATCTAAAAAAATAAACAAATCATTAACCCTATTCGTGACGGGCTATTTTTATTTCTTCAATGACAGGATGGGGGGGGCGAGTTTTTGATACCTTTTTTTTCCTAAAATATTAAATGTTTTTAAAAAAATTTTATATCCTAATCTGCGGATTTTTTAATGTTAACATACGCATCCGCATTCGCAATTTATAATCAATTTTTATAAATATCTATTGAAACGTTTCGTATTTATTTTTGTTTAAAACACTTGTTTATTTTCTTTAAATTCTAGTAAAAAATGTAAAAAAGGGATTAAAATAGTAAGATACTGTAAAATATAAAAGATATAATTTTTTTTAAATATTTTATATCCGCAACGCATAAAAATTTATTTTGGATATCCGCATTCGCTAGGATGTCAAATCTAATACCCACATATGCATTCGCATCCGCGGGTGGAAAAAAAATTCACATCGGATACATCTCTGTCAATCAATGCCAAACAACTTGAAAATATATTATAAATTCAACACTTTTTGGATTAATATTGTCTTAATTTATTTAATAAACCAACCTTTGATGATCAATTCACCCAAAATATTTCACCAGTCATTAAACTAGCTTTCACATGTGACTTAACGCCAAACACTTTGTCTCATTATTTTTAAATAAACTTATGCATGCACAGTAGGTGGAACATGCTAAATTTGATTCTTAAAATACTTTTGTCTTTCTATATTTAAATTGCGGTTACTGTTTAACTTTGGGGTTAATTTGTATTCAGATATTTTTTCATAGTTTTTGAATTATTTTCGTCCTATTTAGCAAATCGACCGTTCTCTATTTCGTCATGACGGTATTTTGTCAATATATACACGAGTAATGAATATTACATTTTAATGTGGTTAAAATGGTTATATATTTTGATAATTCGACATTATATTGTATTATAAATGATAAATAACTAATTCAGCAATAAAATTTTTACAAAATATTGTTGTAAAATGACATGTGGGAAATATTACTGGGTGCTACTCTAACTACATAGAGCACTTTTGGCGTTCCTTGGTTTGATTCTTGTTCCTTAGTTTATCCTTCCCTACATTCACTAATAAACAAGACAGTTTTGAACTTATATATCTGAATTGGACCTTTATTGTTTTGCTTACAAATTAGCCATAAGCTTGTAGTTTGTACTTTATTTCGCATATAGTAAAACCTCGTTATCTCGAATTTGAAGGGACTAAACAAAAACTTCGAGATATCCAGGTGTTCGAGATATCCAAAATATCAAGAAAAACTATTATCAAGTCCATTTTTTGAAAAATAAGTATCGACCGGTATGTTTTTTGTCTGCTTGTTAGATCTAAAGTAACTCTGCTAAAATAAACAGATTCTGGTATCTTTTTAAAGTGCATTTTATTTTAAATCAACGTCAGTCAGTCGGACTCAAAGAGACAGAAAGTCCAAAAAATGGTAGATGATTTGATGAAGGCATAAAAAACTATGGAAATCCATGATCATCACACTTCGTATGCCTAGTTTTACATCACTTCTCTAAGCAGCTCTGATGATGTTGACATATTACTTTCATTACAAACTTAATTTATTGAAGAAAAAATATGGCAACAATTGTTGCATAAATAAAATTTTAAACACTGAAATTTATTGGGGAGAAGGGGGAGAGGAGCAAAATGCGTTTTTGCCCCCTAGAAAACATTAGGTGGAAGGGAGAGGGAAAGGGTCCCTGATGTATTGCTGCAATATTGCTAGAGAACATTTATTTTTTATTATTTGGTGTTTTGTTTTAAATGATTATTTACGTATGTAAAAAGTTGGAGATAAACATAGTAAATTTGATGCTTGTGACAATTAAATACTTCGAGATATCCGGGTTATTCAAGATATCAGAGTTCGAGATATCCAAACTTATTTACGTGTAATGTATAGGGAAAAAAGTTCGTACCATAAAAGACCTTCGAGATAACCGACACTTCGAGATATCACATGTTCGAGATATCGAAGTTTCACTACTTTATATGGTATTTAATTTTGCTCCTCAATCTAAAGCAGTGCTTCTCAAACTTTTTTACCAAAGGGCGCACCTATGAAATAACCGAAACTTTGGGGCGTACCATTGAGATTGATATGGAAAAATCGGTCATAACATTTTAAAATAAAAAATATAAAGAAGTACATACTATATATGTTGTTCATTATTTGGTCGTTTCTTGAACCCCTTGTTGTGTTCTCTAGCACCCCTTGTTAAGAACCGCCGATCTAGATGGCAAGGGCACACCAGTGCGTCGCGGTGCACCGTTTGAGAAGCACTGTTAAACTGATCCCATCTTGGTAGCTCTACTCTCATCAGA
Source organism: Nectonema munidae (assembly GCA_030549495.1). Lineage (NCBI taxonomy): Eukaryota > Metazoa > Nematomorpha > Nectonematoida > Nectonematidae > Nectonema > Nectonema munidae. Next base: position 3,159,890 of record JAUIRK010001052.1, read on the forward strand.
ACTACATGTGTGCAATCTATGTTCAGAATACATCTTTTTTATATTTGATTCAGAATTTAAGCTATTTCAGAACTTTTCTATTGAAGAGAATCTCTTTGTTGATCTTGTCTTTTTTAACAATATTGTGTTGTAGTATCATGTGATATGAACAGATATCACTCTGAATGTTTGCAAACCAATCCTTTTTCAAAATTTGTGCTCTTAATGAAATCATTCATAATCCTCTTTTTTCCATTATAAAAAGTTTCCCCCTTTATCATCTAAAAGACTCTCTCTCTCTCTTTTTCACACCAAAGGAAAAAATTGGTCAAGTTCGATTTACATTTATAAAATCTTCTTGAGAATAGCTATAATTCACATATTGTTATCTGTCATAGTTATCGTAACGCTAAGTGTTTGAAAATTTTTAGAATACATTTATTAGAGAATTGATGATTGAAATATTAACTAATAAGATAAATGTTTAAAGATTTTTGATTCACAAGGCAGAAGTTTCTACTACACGCAGAGGATGTTTTTTAAAAGAGTAAATACTAGATTTTTACACAATCTCCTAGTTCATTGGAAAACGGTATATCTTGGGTGCAAACAAGTTACATACTTATTTCTTAAAACGATATAGCCCCTCAAAGGACTACTAAATTGACAATATAAAAGCACTTTATTAAAATAGTTACAATTTCGTTTTCTTATGAGCATGCATTCTCATTTCAATGTACCTTCAGATCCCTTACTTCTCTCATACTAAAATATTTGTACTATAATAAATAACTATTTTGAGAAAAAAACTTAAAAAATGATTTTTGGAAAAAAGTTATTTTTAACAATTCGATTGACACTTTCACCCATTGCAATGGGTAAAATCGAGTACAAACATGAAAAACATTGACAATTTTGTATGAAAAAATTATTTTAAATTTGGATATTTTTATTGAGAATTTTATCCTTAAACAAAATCTTAATTGTCATTTTGAAACAAAAACGAGTTTTTTGAGAAAATCAAGTTTTTCCAGAATTTGTTTTTTTTCCGAAATGCCAAACTTGATTAATAATTCTACACATTCTTGCACCCTAATTGAGAAAACTAAGTCCTGAAATGAACTGAGTATCGTAATAAAAATATTTAAAAATAAAAAAATTTATTTTATTTAAAATATGAAAGTATGTTTATGAGATAATTTTCAGGCATACATAACAAATTCTATTTGAAAATTGACCAAAGTAATGTTGAAAACTTAGTCAAAAAATAGTATCAGCATGGTGATCCAGTATAAAAAATATTCTAAGAAATCATTTTTAGTCTTAAATATGATTGACATTTACAGAATTCCAATTGCAAAAATGAGTCGATAAATAAAATCAGCATGTTCGATTTATTTCAAAAAAATATATTTTATTTAAAATGTCAACACATGATTTTGGAGACCCTTTATCAGACGTGAACTGCAAATTTGATTGACACTTTTAGACATTTTCAAAGCCTAATTGCTAAAATTCAGTTTAGAAATGAAATCAGCATGGTGGATTTGGTATAAAAAAATCTTTGTTTAAAATATAAATTAATATTGTTGTAGAAAATTTTTTGATGTAAACCACAAAATTGATTGATACTTTTAGACATTTCCACAGCCTAATTGCAAAAATTGAGTACGGAAATGAAATCAGCATGATTGATTTTGTATAAAAATATGTATTTTATTTAAAATTTGAATAATATTCTTGGATACAATTTTCAGATGTAAACCGAAAATTTGATTGACACTCTCAAAAATTTTCACACCCTAATTGTGAAAACTGAGTTGCAAAATTAAATCAGCATCGTCGATTTGGTATTGAAAAATTAATTGTATTTAAAATTTTTTTCGTAAGCAAAGTTATCATCAATCAAAATTTTGATAGACATTTGCTGTTAAAAAATTTACAAAAATCTGCAAAGTCTGAAAAATAAGGAAATAAAAGACTTTTGAAATATAAATACAATAAATTCTTGAACTAAGACAAATTATAATCGAAAAAAGCTTGATATGAAAGTAAAGAAGATTGAAATTTCACGCTATTTATTTGAAAAGAATAGAACTGAGGAAGTCTAATAAGTGAGACTAATCATGATGCACTGACTAACTTAGCAAACTGAACTGAAGAACACTTCTCGATTGCCAGTAAAACAATAAAAAGATGACTATTACTTCATGCAACTCTTGGTCACTCACATATTACTGCGCACATAATCAACTCTGAGGGCATCCGTCAAATTCGTCGCAGGAAAATTCGTCCCCGGACAACTCGTCCCCATTTAATTCGTCTCCTGTTAATTTGCCTCCGGACAAATTGTTCTTGGTTAATTTTGCGCTAGAAAAGTATATCATTAAACAAATTACTTCTGATTTAGCTTTTTTATTTTTAACTTGATCAATAGAATTAAAAAATTATCTTATAAAATGAATACTGTGCTTTTATGGAAATTAAATTAACAGTAATTTACAATTTTTTCTAAAATAACTTAGGTAAATTTAAAGAGAGCGTGGTCTACGTACGCACTTCTTTTTGTAGGCATGCTATGCATCGCTTTGATTAGCTTAAAAACCATTTCAAATACTCTCTCTTATTTGAAGATACTGTCATAATGTAAAATTATGTTCCAGTCGTTGGTTAAACCCAATCAAAGTGGTTCACTTTGTTTCACTCCTTAATTTCTGTGGTCATGTCCGTATATATTATTGTCTGATTTAAACTATAGACGGTCTAGTCCCGTCCTGGTCTGGATAATGTGAGAGCCGCACGCTAAGAAATGGCTTAAGTTTACCCTTTCAGAAAATCTACATTTATCAAACTTAATTATATACGCTGAATCATATTTGACGCCATTACTTTAAAAGAGCATGCTATTTTATCATGTCATCAGCAGAAAAAACGAAAGGTGGAGGGAGGGGGGGGGGCAAAAATTTTCAAAAGAGGGGGGGGGGATGTAAGTATGATTGCGCTGTTAAAAGAAACCACTCTGTTTCCTGCTGTGCAAAACGTTATTCTTGTTGAACTGACATGAACAGTGAAGAGGGACTGTTAAACGTCTTTCCGCCCTTTGCATGCTTAGTCTCCATCGTAATAAAATAAATAGCAGGCTTACAGAATTAAAAAACAAAGTGATTGATTAATTTCGCAAAAATCCTCGACGAATTCAATTTTTGTTTCAACAGTAGCGCAGTTAATATAAATGTATATTTTTTCCATTTTCTTTCTTTCTTTTTGTATTTTTGGGGCATTTTTTCACTCTCTATAAATTCTCGGGGGGGTGCGTTTTCTATTGAAATATTTAAACAAACAGTACTCAAGTACAGATTTTGGTGTATCAAAATTGATTCATTAATACAAAATAAGAAAAAAATTAGGTTACTTTTAAAGAATGCTTTAGGAAAAAAGAGTTGAAGCGAATAAATAATTTAAAAAAAGGCAGCAAGAGACTTAAAATGACATTTTAAAAAAATGTTTACAGCAAAGTTTTTTAATACGCATGTGGTGAATAAAAATATGGAAAGTTTACAATATTTTTGCTAGTCTAAAATATTAAAAGGCAGGCTTAATGGATACTTTTTTATCCAAAAAAATTTTTCTGCTTCATATGGTCAAACATACCCCAAAATATATATTATTTGTTTATAGATAGCCGTTTGAAAAGAAATCAAAAGCCAAATAACAAGTTATGAACTTTGCAGAATATGCGTTATGATCCGCATATGGTTCAGTCTTCTACGCTTATGAATAAAGACACGATAACAGTAATTGAAAGATCACACCAAATCGCACACTCTTATTCTTTGCTGCGTTTTTACAACGTCTGTTTGACCGATTTTTTTACAATAATTTTTTTAAAATGTTCTTTTCTTTTAATTTGTATCTTTAATTTTAGCTCTTTTTTACATCATTTAACTCTCTAGTGACTATAAAAACACTTATCCCAAAATGAACTTGTAGTGAAGACACATATTTTGGAGTGTGATTCCTCTTCCCATCGAGTTATGAAAGAGGAATCTTCGGATGGATGCAACACGGACAAAACTCTCTTTAATATGTTGAATTCTCTTTTATATTGTAAATCGTCGATGCAAAACACCAGCTAGGTATTTCGACAGCCAATAAACGTTGTAAAAAGAAAGAGAGTGAAGCTGGGCTTAAAATTAGATTTTTAAAGCCTAAAAAATTTGTACATGGCAAGTGGAGAAATAGGGCCAGACTTACAAACATGGACACTGGCGAAAAGTGGATGGAAGAATTGGAGTGTATAGACAAAACGGCAGTTACCTTGGAGGGAGTAGTGTCGCAGCCATATCACAAAAAAGAGCGACAAAGTGAATGCATGAAAAGATGAGACTTGGTAGTTTGGAGGAAGGAGGCATTTAAAATATCAGTTACGCAAAGTTAAATGGTGAGTGCATAATACACGAATGCATGCAGATGCCGTTGTCAGCCAAGAGCAGAATGAACAACGTGCATTCTTTTAAATAATGTAAAGTGTGGCCAATTAAATATAATAATGTCTGCAGTATGGCGTATACAAATTCCAAATTGATAGAACTCAAACATACCTATATCACTTCATACTGTCATGGAAAGGAAGAAATGAATGTGGCAGAACCGTTCAATCGCTTTATTCATCAACCAACAAAAGAGTATTTGGAGATTCGATTCTAAAGTAAATAAAACAGTGTTACACAAAAAGCAAATTTGTCTTCTCACACTGTTTTCACAATGCTCTCTACAAAAACAAGCGCTTTATTTTGAGAGAAAATAATTCAATTGCAAAGATTTAGATACATAAAATTTTCAAATTAAACACATATTAGGTATTTACATAGTTTTTTTAAACTTTTTTGTTCTTTACTCCTAGTACGTTGGAAAAATTTTATTTGTTATTTTTATAAAAAGTACCTATATTCAGAATTTTGTTTAAAATCAATCAATAATATAAAATGAGCGAAAAGTTTCTAGGGTTTCTTTCCTGGAGAACGAAACATGCTAACTTCTATAAAAAAAATTTTAACCTGAAAAAATAACGCATAAATAGGTCATTAAATTTCAATCAAAATGTGTACAGATAGATGATCAATCTAATTCACTAAAACGTTTGCGAATTGTCATCCCAATTTCACTTGACATTATTCTCTTCTAAATATTCCGTTTTTCTGAGTATAAAAATGCATAAAATATATTATATAAAAAAAGTAAGGTATTTTAAGTAGAATAAAAGAGATGATTTTTATCCTCAATTCATTCCTTCATTCTCTTTGAAGTCAGAATTATTTTGCAAATTCTTTCCCAATTACTTGCTTTCATGTCAAGGTTATTCAAAAATGATGGGGAAGAATTTTAGCACAAAGTGTTGAAGATATAATTTACCGTAAAAACAACTTTACTGTATCAAAACCTTGTGGATTTTTATCACACATTGAAAAATTAACAAAAAAGGTGTCGAAATTGAAAAAGTTTGAAATTCGGTATATTTTAAATATTTTTCAACTCCAATGCGAATATTTTTTCCCGTTTTTAAGGCAACTGAAAATTTTTGTATTCTTTTCAAAGACAAAATAATCTCTGCTTTTCACTTTTCAATCAAATTCATCATGAATTTGGGTGTGGAACAAAAAGCACTACTAAAAATACATTTCTTACCTAAATATTAGTGCGTTGGATACAGAATGGCACGAAAGAGATGCTCATTATGATAAGTAGTGTTTATGCGAGTGTGTGTGTGTATGACATGAAGGCAAATAAAAGAATAACATCGTAGTTTCTAGGTTAAAGATAATATCAAATTAGCAAATATTTGAGATATAATTCATAGCATGCGTGCACACTTTCACATATTTTTGTCTTATCTTTCCTTTAATGAATTTGGCTTTGCAAAAGTATTTCCAAGAATAAAGTGAGCAAAGAAGTTCTCATTTTAACATTATCATTGCAAGTTTATTTGAAATCTTATGAATTTTGTTACAAAATTGGAAATTTGTGAGAACGATTCGTTGACTTATACTAGCACAAAATGCAACTCGTGCTAATGCTCAGTAATTACATCAGTCATAATTAAAACTTTTGAAAAATGCAAATTTAATTAAGTTACAGCACTGTACATACAAGTATATATGTCTTTTGATTAGTTCCATTTCTTCGTATTCAAACGTATTAACATGGATTAGATGATACATAAACACAATTCATTCATTATGCAAATTAAAATTAAACTCTCTCCATTTTTTAATAAAAACATGTGTTCAAAAACTGCTAATCAAATAAACATCAAAGCATATATTTAAAAAACAGAATGCTTGTTAGAGCTGGAAAATCGGTAATAAAATTAGCGACTTTTTTATACGAGTCACAAAATAACTTTCGTGCTTCCATTTAAAAACAACAACAACTATAACACTACGACACGATAAGAATGAAAATAAACGAAAGATTTCACAATAATTGACACAATCAATTCATTTACACAAGTTGCTGTTTTGAACAAACATAATTATAATAAGGTGATCATGGTTTTTACAACATTGTCGTGAAATTTACATTTTATTAAGAGCATTCGTATTCTCGTATGTAAGTAAATCTATCACGGCCAGATTTTTGTTCATTAAAAAGATGCAATATATATTTCAGGATACTAAAAAGGAACAAAATTGGCTGAATTTTTGCTTTATTTCACTTCAAATGAGTGATTTAGTCTCTTTTTTTTATTATCAAGAACTGTATTTTTAATGATGTACAGATTAGATCGGCATTTATTGTTTGATCGGAATAGGCAAATTTTTTATTGTTCATCGATTTTATTAGCCGAACTAAAAGACAAATGAAGGTTTATATATAACTATAGCTATATATAAAATGTAGAAGAACATTTGTATCTTTTCCATAGCGCTTTGCAGGTATGGATACTATTTTAATAAAAGATGTATTTCTGCTCACAATTTGATGTAAAACGTATACTAAGTCCATAAATAGCTTTAGAGATCATTCCCAAATAACGTCAACCATTTTTCCGTCATTTTTGGGCGTTTTATTGCGTTTAAAAGTCATTAAAAATTTATATGCTTAATATCTTTTATTAGTATCGGTATTGGTTAATCATTCGTATCTGCAATTTGGCATATAGTCGGGAACCGGTGGAAAAATATTTGATGTTTAGGGATACAACTTTTTCGAGTTTTATACTCCTGCGTCATTATTGGATGAACTTTTATATAAAAAACACAAAAATAAACTTTTTATTGCTAATTCGTTCAAAAATGTCACGCATGGGCAGACTTCAAGCTTTGTATTGAATTATTTATTGACAAAGCATGAAATAAAATTTGAAAAAATGACAAATATTTAAAAAATATAATAAGTTTTTAAAAATTTATTAAACGTCATTTAAAAAAAACTTAAAAAAAGAAAAGTATTGAAGTTTAGTAATCCAAGTCATTAGAAGCGAATCGCGTAAAGACGAATTTGCCTTGTTTTTGCAAGTGGAGTTTGGTCTTTGCATGACCTTGATCGCTCGTTCGTAACACTGATTGCTTCTACTAATTTTTAACTTTGACGGCTTCTGAGTCCAATGTGATGTTAAGCATTTTAAAGCTTTTATGTATGGCTACAACGCTTGAAATAACTCTAAATAACTTTCATCTTTATATGATCACTAAAGCGCCCAAACAAATGATATAAATTTGGAAACTGATTGCAAGTGTTCTCTTACTCCTGGCATCAAAAAGAAAGCCAGAAGAGTTAAAATGACTGTTCAGTTCCATCTTACAAATATTTTGAATTTTATACATGAAGGGTAGCCTCTTTCCTTGAAAAATTAAATGAAGTGACCAAATGAAAACTTCATATCATCTCTCCAGCCACAATCATCACAAATTACAAAACTTCCATCTTGAAAAGATTTTCGAAGCTCTTCATAGTTTAACATTAGTTTTTCAACTAAAAAGTAGTCTACGTTAGGCTTCTGAGTGAGGTTTATTCAAGTTTATATTTGAAATAATCATCAAAACTGCATTCCATAAATTACATTCTTCCATCATAGCCATTATACCCTAAGCAATAATTTAAGCCTTACCATCATTTAGTTTGTATTGCAGGATTATCCTTCTCTCATTTTTGACAACAATTGCTTGAAATTCATTTCCATCAATGCTTTTGCCGTCAAAATGTAAACACCATTTTTTATTTTGTAAAGATTCGATTAAATGTTTTTTTATTTTATTAGCTTTTCTGAAAAGAGCTTTGTGAATGCCTTGTTGAGTAGTCTTGTAGCTATTGTACACTGGTGTTTAGTTCTTGTGATATTTTTGAAAATTTCATAACTTTTTTTTCAAGAATATTTTCTTTCAATGGATTTCTCAAAATTTTTTTGAATCAGATGACCCAGCTGAATCATTTCTATCAAAGCATTTTACTCTTTTGGAAGGATGAATTTTGTTTGCTTGCAGCTTTTCTTGTTGAGTAACCGACTTTTCCATTTGTTTGAAGCTGAAAGAAGGAAGAGATTTTTATCATCCACATTGAGCCATGTTCCATCTACTTTAGTAAAATCAAATATTTAATTCAAAGACTCAAAGTTTTTTGTTGAAAATTTCTACCCAGAGCAAAGATAGTTCATCTGAAATTATTTTTATTCGCTCTTTTCTACTTTTTATTGAATTAGAAAGCGATTGCTAACGACCAACAATTTCATTTTTCACAGGCATTCTGCTTTTATTGGCTAGAGAAGACTCTTCAATAGTCACGTGTCCTCTGTGTGGACGAGACTGAAACTGTATTAAATTTTGCCTCCATTTTTCTCTATTCTTTTCAATTAGATCAAAACTTTTTTAAATGGCATGTTTAAAGTTCTATAAAAAATTATTTTGAAATATAAATATTTTTATAAAAAAATATATTTTAACAATATGAGATAAAACGCAATACTTGAAATTGAATTAGTTGGTAATAAAAATTTTAGAGGGTGAACTTTTTTTGAGATATTACAAAAATAATGTTTTTTTAAAGTTTTTTATATAAAAGTTCATCTAAATTTAAAACAGGAAATTTTTTTTTCATTAAAATACAAAAAAGTTGTATAACTAGTGTACATCAGTATTTCTTGACGATATCTTGAAAGTGGGTGAGTAAAAAATATTTTTAGTGTTTGTATCATTTCTGAATTTTTATGCTCAGTCTAGTTCTAGTCTAGTTCGGCTATAAATTAGTATTTAGTGTTAATAAGAGTTCTAATTTGATCGAGAAACTCAATTTTTAAAGTAAAATATGAGAAATAAAATAGATAAATCGGATGCTATATTTTCTATGATATTTTTTTATAGTATTCCACAATCACTCTGCAATTAGGGTGGCCCTAAACAATATGGCGAAAAATAAAAGTAATGAATTTGGCTTCCACAAGTCATAGAATTGTCCATTGGTGCATAGATAAGTTCATAAGATTTCATCTATATTTGTAAACATTTAGAAGTCGATCCATTTTAAAACGGATAACAATAATTTGGCAATTATTACTTTTATTTTTGACCATTCTACTAATTATATAAGTTAATTTGCATTGTTGACTGTCAAGATATTTAATTGTTTATCTTTGACATTTGGATTCAGATCCTAACACAGTGGGAAGATCCAAGAGATCGCAGGCTTTTAAAATTATATCATCGATGTCAGATGCTCAAAGTAAACAGAAATAGACACCGTGACCGTGACATAATGAAAGAACGAACATTCCAAACTGATATTGAAAGCTATTTCAAATTTGTCATTATGCATTCTGAAAGTCTTCAATAATGTAGCATGGCTGGTGTTGATAAAAAATGAGCCTTGATTGAAAGTAATAAAAAAGAGTCTATTGCAATGGCTAGATATAAAGCAAGGGAAGAATTGAATAGGACAGGACAAGTCATTCATTTTCATCTTTCTTCTTCATCGCCCTCATAAGATGAGGAATATCAGCCATCAGATTGATTCCATCTTGGTCTAAAGCACTACCCCACAAACGTTCTAGAAAAGCTAACATTGTCAAGCCTCAAGAAGTCATTGAAGCAATAGATAGTGCGAATTTATCAGACAGAAATATTGTTTGTAGCTTGAGTTGTAAAAAAAGCTCTTGGACATGATCTGGTAGATATATCGTTTTCTAGGAGCACGATTAGACGTTACAACACAAATGGGCGTAAGAAAGGACCTGAGACTGATGAAAAATTATTTGCTCTACATGAGCCTCTTCTACTACATTGGGATGGAAAACTTCCTCCTAACGTACAGAACACAACTGTTCATTGCATTGCCATCGCCGTGACATATATTGGCCACGATAAATTCCTAGGACTACCAAAAAAGAGCGAGCAACAAGAGAAGCACAAGACAAAGAATGTTTTGAAGCAATAAAACCATGCAATGTTTAGAAACTCGTAAAAAGACTTGTATTTGATACTACTGCCTCCAATGTTGGATTGCATCATTGAGATGTATTCTAATTGAAAAAGAATTAACCCATTTACGGCCAATGTTCCTATTTTGGAACATAAGTAATTTCATCTTCGTCTGCTTTTTTCAATGACTTTGAATATAAATCGTCTGCGTTTTTTTTAGATATCGTCTGCTTTGCTTGGCCTTAAATGGGTTAAAAAAGAAGCTCGTTTAGATAGCATGTAGACATCATGTGCTTGAAATTCTGTTAGATGTCTTTAGTATAATCTTTGGTTCAAGTGGAAGTCCTTGGACTATTTTTTCAAGGGCTTCAGGACGTAATAGAGAACCATCTTGTCAGATTTAAAGAAGGCTGATGAGCACCGAAAAGACTGCAAATATTAAGAAAGGAGCTACTTGAATATTTTCCAGTAGCTCTCAGCCACGAGATGATTATAAAGAATTTCTCTAATTATTATCAATAATTAATAAGTATAGCTATTTTTAGTTATTTGGTGGACTGCCAAGTAGAAAAGTTTCCTTTCTAACTACGATGACAGGTATGTTGATTCCAGGAAATTTAATTCTCGACTGATACTTATTAGGGTAAATAAGCCAATTATTAATTTTTTTATTAATAAAAAAAATTATTTTTTAATGAATATTGTTTCTGTACAAAGACTTTGCATGTTTTTTTAATTTTAATGATGTTATTGAAAGTATAATTAATAACTCCTATTTGGATAAATAAGCCCATTTACTTACAAAATAAATTACAAGGAATAATCGTAAAAAATCGATAAAAGCTCATTATTTCTTCGTTAATAAGTTGGAATCAAATAACCGGGTATCAACAATACTGCGAATCAAAAAGCCGCAATCAAAAAACCGAGAATTAACATACATAGAACCGGTTCTACACATCATGCAAGATGGATGACAAAAAAACATCTATGCGCCCAAAATCTATCTGTTTGAGGATCAATTTTTATTTTTAGCACTGTAACAAATCAATATTATAGAATTATCTCTTTGTGAGCATCATTTACAATAGATACGGGCATGAAGCACCAATGGTTGTTGGAGTTTCCTCATGAGTAAGTTGCAAAGAGAGCACATGAAAATCAGTTCTCTGGTATCTTTCAGAAAAGTTAATGGGTCAAAGCTTTTTTGATGACAAGATCGATACTCAAACGAAAAGGAATATGGTAAAAAACCTGCTAAACACAAAGAAATAAAACTTTCTAAGGAGTATTGACATAGCTTATTAAACTCTTATTAGTAATGTTTTGTTTCTGAGCAATTATTGCATATTTTTCATGTTCAGGCACAGAATGGTAAATAAAGAGAACAACTTTTTGAGTAAGGATCCTAAAACATGAAAGAAAATAAGGTATTCATTATAATGAAAAATCGTGCTAAAAGTATGAATGTGGTGAATGACACAACAGAGAGAGAGCAATTGCTTTGAGTGAACGTTATAATGAGTCTCTAACGCAAAATGAAAACCAAAAGCAGAACTTCCTACAGGTTGTTGTTGCTCATCGCAAGAAGTTACCAACAACAAACAAAAGTGTTATAATGAAGATAATGTATCAATAAAGAATGTGCAAAAGAGTTCGAGAGTAGATATTCGATTCACCTCAAAATATGCTTTAAATGCTACAAAATTTTTATATGTTCCATGTGTTAAATAGAGAAAAATATACCGTGTGGAGAAGATTTATCCAAAAATTTACTTTTTTTGGACCACCGTACCTTCTTATGTATTGGTATTTGAATTGTATTTAAATACAAATTTGATGTATTAGTATTTGTATATGTATTTTTGGAATTTGAAACAAAAATATTTGACATATAAAATCCCTATTTGATTTAAGGATTATCTGGAAAGAAAGTAGAACCCTGATTTACGAGTTTATGATGCTTATCAAGTGTATCAGATGATTCATGAGTTATTAATAACTCATTGCCTGCCATGAGCCCCAGTTGGGGATCAACTTGAAGAACTATCACACAGGGCTGCTTGTTGAATTTCAAAGGAAATTATTTCATACAAATACTTTTTATAAATATATTTAATATCTGATAGCAAAATTTTAGCGTGCTGTGCTGTATTCTAATATGTATATTTTAGTGTGGTTGGTAATATTTACACACCTGAGAGATCACAATTCGTCCCCGAAAGTTTCCAATCATTAATGTTGATATAATTATGATATTTTAAACTTGAAAAAAGTAAATAAATTAATATTATGTATTTAATTTAGAATCTGAAATAAAAGTATTTAGATTTTTATTTTTATCATACTTGTATTTTAAGCAATGTTGCTTGTATTTTTGAAACCTGCATACATAAAGGAGGCTTTCAAATTTTTTGAAGGGAGAGGGCATAAAATTTTGTTTCATCTCAATTAACTTTGATGTAAGTTGTATGTTTAAATTAGTAGGCTAAACTGTGTTTGAAACCATGAAGTATCTGGTGATATACTTTTAAGTTTAGTCTTAACACGCTGTTCCTTAGAGGAATTTTGCGAACCGTGGATCCAGTTAAAGAAATTTTAGTCTAGCTGGCCAAATAATAATTGAAAGGTAATCACGCGTGAAGCCTTCTTTTGTGAACATTATTTTAAGTAAAAGAAATGAATTTTAGTTGTGTTTATATTTCCTAGTAAAATTAATTAAGTTCAATGATTTAAAATAAACTTTACTTATTTAAACCGCAGTGCTATTCTATAACAACAAAATGAAGCTAATAATAATTGCAAAGTCATGTGTTAAGTTTTGCGCGTAAAAATAAGTACTGATTTTAGTGCGTAACCACCTAAATACAATCTTAGCTCTCTAAGAAGAATTCATAAGCAAATTGCAATATCACGATAAAATGGAGTGTATTTAATGAGGTTCGAACATTGGCACGCAAGACTCGATTTCCTATGCCATTCCTCTTGTCGCACTGGCATTGGATACAAGTAGGTTTTAAAGGAAGAAACGTTTATTTCAAAATATTTTTTAGAGATTGAGGAGAGGGTTCACTTTCAAACTCAATCTCAACCCTCGATATCTTTTTTCTTCTTTTCTTTTTATTGGATTCTTTAGAAGTAGAAAGAGTTTTATATTCATTTTCATCTGAAGAGTTTGGAAGTTGCGTTTCTTGAAAAACTGAAGTTTGACAAATATTTCTTACATCGTGTTTAAGATCCTGTTTAATTATTAATGAAAAAAATTAATATAAAGGCAGAAGTTATAAAACAATTTACTTCAACATCAGTAAGATCTTCTTCACTTTCATGAAAATCCCATTCAGGAATGAACTCAGTTTCAATCTAATAGTAAAAAAGTTGAATTAATTAATGATTAAAAAAGCAAATAATAAAAATAAAATAAAAGGAAAAATCGAGTAAAAAGATTGAATCGTTCGATTATAGTGCAAAAGACTTTTTTAAACACCCATATTTAGCGGAACTACTGCTCTATCTCAGGTAAGATAGCATTTAATTAACCATTGCTGCATGAAAAAAAGATTTTTCAACTTAAGAGTTCAATTTTTAAACATTTTTTATATATTTTTTATGAAATAAACTTATTCTTATTTTCATTCATATTACACAAGCGAAAAATCACTTACAAATTACAATCCTTTAGATTAAATAAAAAAAACAAGAGAAATATAACTATAAATAAAAGAGAGTTACGTCCGACTCTTTTTTAACAAAAGGTTAGTTTCATATCTTTCAAGCGCGGTGAGAAACAAACACTCTACCAATGATCCTTTGTTTCGAGCGAAGCGAAAAACGATCACGAGACCGGTGAGTTTCCCACCGCCCCAGCAATAAAAAAACGAAAAGAAAGATTGGAATAATACAAAACAAGTATAGTAATAATTTTAAAAAACGAAGAATCTTCTACATTATATTTTATTCAAAATATATTTATCCTACACATAAAAAAGGAAGTTATAAAAAATGTTGTACTATTTTTAAAATATGGATAATAATAGGCGAAACATGTCTCTAAGAGGGAAACAAGAAATTACTTACATTTTCAATAAAATCTTGATTACATATTTAAGGAGTTTTTTTGTAATAGTTTTTAATTTAATATTCTTCTATTATTACTTCTTTGGTGATATCGCTTATTACTTCCGAATTGTTCCTCTCATCCACGAAGACATGTCAAGATTCAGAAGTTTTTTAAAAAATTTTGGTTGAAAAGTGTCAAAAGTAAATTGTTCCAAAAAGTTTAAATATAACTTAGTAAAAACAAATAGTTAGTCCCTGATCCATCAAATTTTCCAAACTGAAGTGATGTTCTCCGAAATAAAATTTTTTCATTTATAAAATGCTTTTCGGAAATTTAGAGAAAACTAGATTAATCTTCAAGCAAGGATAGAAAGCTCGAGTCTGATATATTTGAACACAAAATGTAAGATATTTGAAGCTACATCTATCAATGGGTGAAATAGATTTCTTACATCGTGCTTTGTGCTCATGATGGACGCTCGATAAGGTAAGCATTAGAGGAGCAATGTATAGAAGAAGAAGAAGAAGTGCTTTGTGCTCAATAAGATCATAAAGTGTTGAAAGCGAAAGAGTGGAGCAAACAATTTTTGTTCGGCCAAATGTCCGGCTATCATATATTTATAAATGTTAACGATATAAAGGATAACACAAAACTTAGTAGCAGCATGCTCGTATGTCTATATTATATGTGTAAATTTATTAATACATCAAAATCGTTTTAGCGGGTTGTAAAGAAAGCGGTTTTATAATTTTCGCTTATTTTCAACACTAAGAAACACCATTTTAATTATATTAGCATTACTGTTCCGTTTCGTCACAGATACTTCTGCTTTATATTCTTCAAATTTTAATAGAGTAAATTTAAAAAATGTATACAAGCTAAAATAACATAAAACAAGAGTTAAGTACAAGCAAACATATTAAGGCTACATAAGGATGCAAAAGATGTTAAAGGAAGTTAGGGCATAAAACGCTTACATCGTTTTCATAATCTCTTCCTTCTAGCTCGAATTCGTCATCCTCTTCCATTTCTCTTTCATCATCGTCATCTTCACCAAGAACAGAGGAACTCTTTTGTTTTATCGAGTACAAATCGCCATACTAAAAATGATTTTTTAGAACAATTTCAAAAGTTATTTTTGAACGGGTATAAAAGGAAGGTAGCGATTGGACGATTAATTGGAAACAGAATCGCATTGGAAAAATTCACTAATCTTTTCGATTTCTGGAAATGGATAGCAGCTCTGAAAGGGTGAATAAAGATGGCTGATGCGTATTCAAATTCTAAAACGTTTAAGTCCTTACCAAGACTTTTTCTAACGTTACGGCATATTACATATAAACGATAACTTCGAATGTTATTTAAAATTAGATTGAAAATAAAAAATCAGTTGTTTCAAAATTATAAAGAAATTCCTTTAATAAAATGATGATATTTTAAAGAACTACTTCTACACAATTCGAAAAGATGCTTTATTTTATTTTTACAGGACAAACGCTTGCTTGCTTGTTTGAATTTTAGCCAAAAAAAGTTTAATGCTAAAAATGTGCATTTAATTCACTATAAATACCCAAAATTACATTCTATTCTCTCTATCATAGATTGCACAATGTGAAGGGTGATTAAAAGTGACAGTTTTTTCCTTTCAATTTGACTTCGTACGAGTAATTCAGTAAACTAATTCCATTTTATGTTTTATCTTATTTTGCTCACCACATTAACCACAAAGTCATATAGTAGACAATTTTTTGAAATGACCTTTTTTCCTAAAAGAGAGCAATACGTCTATAATTATTATATAATAGATTATACTAATTATGCTAATTCAGGAAAAACTGTTAAAAATATATAATATTAAATCCTAAAAATGGGGTAGGATAAACATTGCAAATAGAGTAAAAGGGTAAACATTATTTTACTCCATAGATATAAGTGTGAAATCTAAAAATAAGATAAGCAAGCTATGGCTAGCTCAGAGAAAGGATCAACTATAGAAAAACAATTTAAAATTTAATTGTATATCCTCTTTAAAATGTAGCTTTATGCAAAATATAACTTTTAATAATGTTGATAAATCTTTTAATGTCTAAGATATCCGAATAAGGCCTTGGGAATCGGATGAATAACGAATAGTAAATATTACTTGGGAATCAAACTCTTTGAAGATCATTCTAATATATTTTCCTTTACTACACAACTGATCAAAGAACATTATGTCATATCATTCACTAACGTTGTCTCTTTATTTTCCGAATACTTTTGTTCACTCAAAACTGCATTTAACAACTAAAAACAGCAATTCCATATTCCAGTATCTTTCACAGTGGACAAAACATAAACATTCTTAACTTTATTCCTCGTACAATTGTCTCATTAAAGATTTTCTTTACTTATTGTCTCATTGAAAATATGCCTCTACTCCTAAAGAGTAATCCATGCTGCAGTCCTTCATTCCATCGGAGATTTACAAGAAAAAGTGACATTTTGAAAAATTTTAACCAATCGAGCTCATATCAAAGATAGTGAAAAAATATAAAAGAGAAATATAAAGGAAATGAGCATAAGAAAGTCATAGTGAGAGACAATGGTATAACTCCTTGCTTTAAAACAAAGTAATAGAAATATTTTGAAAGTCATGAAAATTGCAGTATTACGAAGTGATCTTGTAATAAGCATGGCATCGTAAAAGGAACAAAAATGAATTACTTGAATATAGTACAATATGTGAATAACATAAGGACAGTGAATAAAATATATTTATCTCCTCTCTTGTGCTTGTTCAAATTCGTAGTGTTTTCACTTTCCAGATATACGTTTATGAATAAAATGGTGTCATCTATGAATTACTTTATCCACACAGTCAAGCCTGTTCTAACGACCACTTCTATTAAACGACCAAATTAACATATAATACGACAATTAATCTTTATACAAACTGATCCTTTTCGAGATATTTTTGAAAGACTCAAATATTATATAATATATTCTAGTTTGTACTGCTAACTTGAAATTTATGCTATTCATAAAAATAAAAAAACTAAAAGTAATAAAGGTTTCTATGAGAGAACGTTAAAAATATCTAAAAAACATCTGATTGGTAAATTAATCTTTATACTTTGTTTGCACAGATAACTTCAGAAAATAGAAAAATTGCATGTAATTCCTTGGGGATCAAATATATTTTTTTATAGAATGGCAATAGGTGAAAAGTGATTAGATAAGTAAAATACACCAAGATCTTGAGAAAGTTAATCATTTATCTTCTCTTCTTTTAATATCTTTGAGTGAACTTCTTCCAATAAACATTTTGCCAAAATTTATTTTAAACGGGATGATATCTTTTCTCCATAGTTTGCTCTAATGAGTGCAATTTTTCACGGTAATAAAAGAATCATGAAAGGGAACATTTTAAGGGTATTAAATACTAACAAACTAAAAGTGTAATTTGTATATAAAAGATAAACTGTGAAAAAGAATGATAAAATATAGGATAACATATCATTGTAGAAAAATGCATCAATTTAGAAATTTTTACTTTAGAGCTTAAAGTAGTACTTAAACTTTGATAATGAATTTAATGATTAATCCGTTAACGACCAGAATAATCAGACGATATCTAGTATACAGAAGCAGAAGATTTGTATTAAAAAGCATTAATAAACGCAGATGATTCACATTTTTGTAAAGTCGACATATGTCGACTGTGGTCGATAAGCGGTTAAGGTTTGCTAACTTACTAAAAAATAGTCGTATACTTGCTTAGGTCTCTTTCAAATTGATATGCTTGTAGTAAAGGATGATGAGATTTATAGGCAGCAGCGGGTTAGGAATGCTAGCACGAAGGATTTGTTTTGGATGTAAAAGCAGTATCAAAGTGAAGATTAATTAAATATGTGAAAAAGTACCACTCCTTGTTCAAGACGTTGGATCAATTCTCTTTCAATAGTATCTTCTATCCTCGCAGCCTTTAATGCTTTCACTTCTCGTCTCTTTTCGCGCGTTTCAATTTTACGCTGAATAGGAATTAATTCTCGCCTAAAAGATACCACATATTAAATCTAAAAATAGGTGTTCTAGCTATTAGATTGAATAAATGTTGGTAGCACTAATAGAGATAATAATTAGCTTCTTGTTGTATGAGCGCTCACCTAAAATCTAACAGTAAAATGACTGATCGCCCAAAATGTATGCTTTGTCCAGGTGGTCACCAAAGTAGCACATGTGATGTGTTCATAGGGGACGTGAGAATTTTTTAAGCTTTGTCCAGGTGACCACCAAAGTAGCACATGTGATGTGTTCATGGGGGACGTGAGAATTTTTATCATAATGCTCTCAGCAAAAGTTGTCCGTTAACACAAAATGAACTGAATCTTTATAAGCTTAGAATACGTAGTGATGAACATTAATATTACATAAAAATTAGCTAGCGAAAACTCAAAGTTATTAGACAATTCCCAAACCTATATTTTATATGGGTTAACTTCAACTAATATTTGGATTTTTATCAAAAAATGCAAGCTTCTTACTTATATTATATCATAGATTTATCAAATGGCTTCAAGGATACGAGCTTAAACTGCCAATCTATTACTTCCAAGTTCTCAGAAAATTAATTTTTAATCACCTCTATAAATCCAACTTAGTATTGAAAATGGTGATATTGATTTAATTGAACTACAAGAAACCTGGTTAGTTGATGAATCTAAATTTTTCGTTAAATAATTATATCATTTTTTAAACAGTCCTACTTTATTGGCTAAGCATTTTGGAATAGCTTTTTTAATTCAAAATAAACATGCTTTCGTAGAGTTAGCAAATGACAACAGATATTGTTATTTCGAGTGTTTACCTATTAAAGTTAGACAGGCTATTTGTAGCCTATTTATACACAATATCAAACTCCATCAATCCATACAAGCATTAATACTATCTCGAAGAGTTTTCTAACTTAACAACATTAATTTACAAATATAATATTTTGATTTTAGCTGACTTTAACATATTAAATATTGATTTTAATAGTAAAGTTAGGGTTTATATAATCTACTAATTTCTAATTATTGTAAAGCCAACAATTACAAAAGCTACAAGACCTATCTCCAGAAATTTAATTGATCATAATTTAATACATGTTAATTTTTAAATTCTTTCAAAAATGACCTAAAACAAGGTCTGACGAACTCCACAAAACTCTTATCCATTGAAGGAAAATGTCTATTTTTATGAGAGTCTTGAAATTTAACGAGATTTTTCTTCCACACTTCTTAATTTTTTTCAATGGAAGTATGGCTGAACTTATTGGAAGACATTTTTAAGGAATTTTATAAAATTGTATAAAATTTATATCTAAAAATAATTATACAAATATATGAAAAGTAAATGTTTGATACACTGAAAAAAAATATTAAAATAAAATATATTTTTCTGTTTTTAAAATATAATCTATTTTTTTATAATTTTTTTTTAAATTATTACCTGAAATATTTCAATAAGCGAGTGTTATATCTTGAAATATAAGAAACAGATAACTGGAAAAGTATAAAATTTAAATGACAGCAGAAGGTGAAATGAAAACAAATTTTTAAGATTAATGATAGATGAAGGACGTCAATTGATTAATTTTTCATCTTTTAAAACTGATTTTCACTCTTGATGTGAATAAATTATGTCAATATTTGACACACTAGGTAAAATAGGTTCAGTATCAGTCAACCATTGTTTCACAAGAGGGGTGTGACTTTTTAAACTTAAAAAAATTACAGGAATTTTTATGATTTATAACAAAAAACTCATTTAAAAATTATGAGGGGTTTTCAAAAAATCAAAAAGTTAAAAAGTCATAACCCTAGTATATATACATATGATTACCATATTTATTTTGTTCGATTTTTTTTTATATATTCGTTCTGTATTTTTGCTTATTCCCATTTTTTCTTATTATTCTTTTATTTATAGATCGCTATGCCACAGCCATTCTCCATACCATTTTTTCTTACATGCTTATTCCGATCTATTTTCTTTGTTTATTTTAAAATTTAATAATAAAAAACTTCTTAATTAATGGTAAGGTTTTGTTTCCTTTAGAAAATTTTGTTCATTCAATTTCTACTTAAAAGGGACAAATTTAAATTCACGAATTCATTCATATAAATTCCTAGATCAAATTCTTAAATGTAATTTGAAACAATTTACTTTACTAACTGAATAAAGGTGTAGGTAGCAAAAATATGAAGGATATATGGGTGATTTATTATTTTTCTATGTTAGTCTTTACAAAAATAATCATCATCACTACATTCTTTTTGCATAATAATTTATTGTTCCTTTTTTTAGAGAATTGTTTTTAAATAAAATAAATTAAAAAATTTTATTTACACTAAAATATTTCATTTATTTTTTTCGTTCTTTGATATAATATATTTTATCTACACAAAACTTTTTGTTATTTCATCCTTGTTTGTCTTCACTACTTTATAAGCATAGAAGCTATACCACAGCTAACAGGCTTTTTAGCCCTCCATGTCCAAGCACTCCATTGCTTGATACAAAACTCATCCCATTCTATTATGTTGTATCTTACCTTTTTCTTGAAATTATCTCAAAGTCAAATTTAATCCTAAAAGTCGTTTTAATAACCTTATTAGCAAACTATAGAAAATTGTTTTTACCAAAATTCATTAATATTGTTTTCAGAATTGTTGATAATAATTTTTTTTTCTTTGAGGTCAACTTTTCACCAAATGAGTTAATAGGCCCTCTCAATGTTACTTCGAAAGTTTCAAAGCATGTTCGCTACACTTTAATTCACATATAACTTAACAAAGAAAGTTAAAAGGAAAAATAATTAAAATATTAAATATGAAACTCTTAAAATAGAAAATATTACGTATTGTGTAATTTGATTTTTCGCATGCGTGATAAGACTTGTGTATATTTGGCAAAACGCTGTCTACATTTGTGCTTGTAATAGCCAGGCCAATATAAAAGCTGCATTTCTATTTGTTCCATTGCCTTTTGGAAATTTCTAGATAATTTCGTCTTTTTCCATTGTTTACTTGGAAAATGAGATTTTTCAACAACTTTCGAGTATAGGTATAGAACACCTATAAAATTAAGAGAATAAAAATATCTTAAAAGGAACTAAAATTATTAAATTACAAACTAATAATATATAATGTTAAAAAAACAATTAAAAAGATGTATTAGACGATTATCTTGTTCTCAGTTCAAAAAGTTTTTAAAACTTAGTTCTTTGTATTTGTTCGTAATAATTATTATTAGTTATTATTACACAACCTACTAAAAATAAAAATATCTGATGTAATTTTTCATGTCATGGAGAGAGACAATGTGCACTTTGTAAATCAACGGCGCTGTATCTACTAGATGCGTTTCAGGTTTAAACACCAACTCTGAGCAGCGGGTGGGTGGTAGTACAAGAGTACTCTCAGAAGCTCACAGCATTCGAGTAATCAATTAGCAGGGCGCATCTGAAATACACACAATGACACACGCATATAATAACTCACACATATTTTTAAATATTATTTATATTTTATTATTCAGGTGTTTAAGAAAATATAGAATCAATATAGTTATTTAGACTACAGATCAACACATCTTGTCAAAAGAGATCATTCAGTGTTGTGTGTTTGAAAACCTTTTCTAATGCGATCATGAAACGTTTCAAACTGAAGCCGACCCTGCCAAATGCTCCTTCACATTTGAAAGATTAGTCGGAATTTTTGGAGTAAAGTTATTCGAGGATAAAGATAGATAAATGTGAGATGTGAAAACAAACCTTAAAACTAAGTGTAATGCTTGTTAGGAGAAGATGCATTACAGAAAATAAAATAGATCTTGTGCAAAAATACCAAATATGGTGGCAAAAATAATGGCATCGCTTTTTTGCCTCCAAATTGATGAGTCTATTGATGTCACAAACATAAGAAGGAGTTTCTTTTTTACCTACCATTAGAGACGACAAGCAAGGGAAGTTGATTTAATGGCAATAGTTTTTGTTTCAAAAGTCGGAACTGAATTGGAGCAAACTGAATGGCGTTTGCACAGAAAGTAAGGTACACAGATCTCGCCTTAAAGACAATTCGAAAGAGCTTTCATGTAGACTTAACTGTCATCATAAACGTCAACTATCTGAAACGATTAGACCTGAACACACGCTTCTTTCACTAGCTCTGTGGACACATTATGCTAAACGCACAGCTACTTTATTTCACGCACAAGAGCGATGGCCTTAACCTTCGCAAGACGGAGCAAAATGCATAACACGAAAGACGGATAGTTGGACAAAAAGTCCATCGTCTATATCTTTGAGAAAATTGCTATTCTAATTTTGATTTATTATGGAACAGGTGTTTTAACCCAAACACACTATTATGAAGAACATCATCTGATTTTCTCCACATATAAAACAAATGATGATGAAACAACTTTTGGCTAAATTACTTGGCAACATTTCTAATCGATATTTGTGTGTAAGCTCCACCATGTGTATGATGAAAATTTTGTATGCAAGTAAATATGTGTAAACAAAAGCAAGCTTCTTGTAAAATATAGCGTCACGTGGTTCATGCCGTTTCAAAAGGAATGAACACGAGGATGAAGAAATTCTTTTTTACCAAAATACTTGGCAATAGTTTCTGACCAATTTTTGTGTGTAAACTTTACCCGTTCCATTTCATTGATTCCACCCATTATTGAAAATGTCTAGTTCCTCACCCATTTGTTCTTCAAGCGAGAGTAATAGTTCGGAAGATGAATCCGATATATACTCGTTGAATGAGTATACTGTTTTTGTAAGTGAAGGTTCATCTACAGAAAACCTTCAAAATGATTCTTTGTCGGCTCCAGACGGAACAAAATATAAATGGGAACCAATGTTCTCAAACTCAGGCAGACCAGTTTCTTGAAACTTGAGAAATGTGTCTAGACTACCACCTGGGCCTAGAGATTTGGCACTTGGTCTCAAAGACTTGAACAAAATTTTCCACCTTTTTTTCACGCAAGAGATTTTGACGTACATATATGATATGACCAAACTCAAGCTCGATGCTAATTATAAGTAAGTTTCTTTCAATTTTTCTAAGAACAAGTTATAAGAGAGATATTATTCAATAATGGTGAAATAAAAATGAAAAAATACCTCACAAAATCACTATATTTATTTTTAGCTTTTCAGTTTTGTAATTGAATGAACTTTTCTTTAGTTTTTTGTGTACCTAGCTTTTTGTCCAAAATAGTTTGTTTCTTTTGAACGAGTACATATAAGTGATAAAAGTAATATATAGAAAAAAATCAATGGATTACTGAGAAACTAGGCAGGTATAGGCTTTTTTGCTTACCTTCTAATCATATCAAAATGTTGAAACTTCCATTCAACCGTCTTCAGTGAAATTTCTTATAACGCGAATAAGCAAAACAAGTTTATGATCAAACTTTACTTTCATTGTACTTTTACTTCGTATATTACAGCAAATCAAAAATATATAAAGCTTTTTTGAGTGTTCACCATTTCGTAATCCAACAAATTTTCAAAAGCCAAATAAGCCTAATGTTTTACTACCATGATCCTTCTTCTAAATTTCAAAAAAAAACAATTCGTACGTTATTTTCATTTAACGAGATTTTGGGCTGTAGATAGTTTGGTTTATTTCTGGGATCTAAGTTTAGAGTGTGTTGATAGATTATTTATTTTTTATTTTTAAAATTTACTTTTTTAGATTAGATGATCCTAAGTAGATAAACTTGAAACCTTGCTATAATAAGTTTTCCTTTGAATACTTGCTTGCCTATTTGGGGTGTTTCATACATATAGGACAGGCCAAAGATCAAAAATTAGACATAAAAGTTTTGTTTTCTGAAAAGTACGGAGATCCTTTTTTATGAGCATCTCTAAGCCGTGACATGTTCCTGCTCATCCACGTTTTTATACGCTTTGATGATAAAACAAATCGCAACAAAGATGATAAAATATCTCCTATTAGAGTACTTCACGATTATTTTTACCAGCAGTTTCATAAATATTGGGTACCGAATGAGTATCTCACTGTAGATGAACAGTTGGTAAAGTTTAGGGGCAACTGTCCTGGGAAAATCTACGACCCTTCAAAACCAGGTCGTTATGGCCTGAAGGTTTACCATCTTTCTGATGCAAAGAGCTATTTTGTTCTCAAGTCCCAAATTTATGTTTCTGGTTTGCAAAATCGAGGGTACTTTTCTGGAAGTTCTATCGTAAAAATGCTTACAACCGATTCTAAAGTTCCACAAGGAAATGGAATCTTTGTCGATAATTTTTTTATGGACTATGATCTCTGCAAATGGTCTCTAGAGCACAACATCACGGTTTGTGGAACTTGCAGATCAAACAGAAGATGCATACCTCAAATCATACGCCCCGAACACCTCAAATGTTTGCATCTGACAGAATGCGAAAGCAAGTTTCTTTACGCCGAGCATGCTTCACTCACGGCTTATATACCAAAACGGCATGCAAAGAAAAATTTCAAAGTTGTCTACATCCTTTCATCGCAGCATTTGAAAGAAATAAGTGTCTCTGGAGATAAACACAAACCCGAAACACTACTTGAATACAACAAATACAAAGGGGGTGTGGACGTATGCAACCGAATGCTTCGTGAATATACCTCATATAAGTATTCAAGGAGATGGACTCTAGTTGTATTTTGTAACTACCTTGATATTGCTGCACACAATAGTTGGGTTATTGCTAAGCACAATGATCCTGACTATTATCCAAGTGTCAGAAGAGGAGGCAAAAAGTTTTTTTTTAAATGCTTAGCTCTCTCCTTATGTGAAAAATCAATGCAAATCAGAGCATCTAATTCATCGATTCCAAGAAACATTCGAACTCTTTTAGCATCGTATGGATATGAGCCTTCAGTGACTTCTGAAGATACGACAACTTCTAAAGGTTTTTGCTACATTTCACACCATGGCAGAAGAACTCGTGGTTCAAGGAAGTGTGATATTTGCAAAAAGTTTATTTGTAAGTCACACTCGAAAATATTATGTCCAGATTGTTGATGTAAATCAGGTATTTTTGAAACTGTTTCAATAAATTTATCAAAAAATCATTTTTTTTAGTAATGAATTTTGAAAAAAAGCTTCCAGAAACATTGACATTTTTTCAAAAAAAGTTTGAAACTTACAGTCTTTACTTACATATCTTTTAGTATACAGTCTTTTGACGAATGCTCAACTTTTTTATAATTAGATCGCGTTAACTTTTAAAAAAAAGTAATAAGAATGCATCATCAGAAGATTAAAAAACAGCAGAAATTTCTATGAAAGTGCATTGAATTTATAAAAATATTTAGTGTCTTTTTTTTATAATTTGATCACAGAAGTTTAGAAATTTCTTTATTTACGACGCAATCAGTGAAATTGCTCTATAATCGCAAAAAAATTTTCTTGAAAAAAGGACTAATTTCAACTTTTCGTTGAAAATGTAGTAAAAAGTTCAATTTAAGTTTACGTAGTAAACATTTATATCAAAACTTCATCATAAAATGGAGTAAATTCCGTTTAAAAATTAGAGTGGACAAAAAGTTCACACTTCGTCTTGCGAAGGTATGGATCATAATAGCCCGGGCATTAGAACTGTGGGAAGATGTAGTTGTTTTTGAGTTACAGCAAAAAAATGAACCTGCTGTCTGCCTTCACCAAAGAAGGATTTGTATCACGAATGGCCTATCCAGGTGATAATTTTGAAACTAAACTATCAATGCTTTCATCGAAAACACAAATTTTGGGAAAAAAGAAAAAAGGGATACAGCATTCTTTCAGCGTTTGAGTAATACTCTTGGTGAGAAATATATCGAAGACCTATTGAAGAAAAAAAATCATTATTCAATTGATCAATGGATTCAAACGATGCCATCCTGATAATGTTTGTGAGGACATGCAAATGAGTTTTTGGAGCTCAAACATGATTCTTCTGCAAAGAATAAGTTTGGTCAACAAGATATTGAAGAATTCTGGATTAATGTAGTAGAACATATCAAAAAATGAGCGCAAACGAATTGATAATCATTAGTTTCCAAAAACCTACCTTTATGAGTCTTAAATTCATATTTTACTCAGAATCAAACACAAAGCACAAAATCGCTTTTTGAGGTGTTTATTCGCTTTCTACTTAGTTTATCGTTATATTTTTTAATTATTAAAATAAATTAATGGTTTTGACTACTCTTTCCCTTGTACACATAAAGGGACAAATTTGAATGGTTAAAAGTATTTGATTTCTGAGACAGTCTGCATAGATATCTACTTTTTATTTCAAGGGTGCTTTTAACCATTTTTGATTACACTGATCATTAAATAATTAGTTGTCACCTTCAAAATATGTTAATTGTTTGTATGTCTTTACCTGGAAGGAAAATAGCTTGCTGACAGGAAAAATAAGATATTGTAAAAATTCAATTTATTGGCGGGGGGAGGGGAGGCTTTCAGACTCAACTCACCTATCAGTTGAGACAACATTAATTGCAGACGTCCGCCCTCCTTAAGCCCTGGCAATGGAGTGCTAGATTAAGCACATGATGATTTTATAGGTAGAAATAAACTTAAGAACCTTTTTCTTCACGAACAGTTGCATATTGACTATTTGTTATGGGACATGCTTGACGTGAGCACAGACCAGTAACATTATATTCATTTCTGCAAAATGTTTGAGTCTTACTTCTAAAACAAAAATCATCAAAATTAGTCTTAAGAACTTCAAAAAAACTTACAAAAATTTAAAACTACAAAATCCATTCTTTAAAATATCCCAAGATAACTACAAATAAAAAGGAAGTATTAAAAACATAAACATTATAGAGATATTACATCGTCGTGATTCATAATAAACTATAACTCCATGTTTAGTTTTGAACAAAGAGATAATTTTGAAAATTATTTTTATTTATTTATTTAAAAAAAGAAAAAATACACAAATTAAATATATAAAGGAATCATCGATTAAAACGTTTTGTTAGCAAGATCTAGAGGAGAAAGGAAGATTAACTTCATCGTGATGCCCCTAACCAGTAAGAGAATACAAGTAATAAAACAGTAGGAAAATAATAATAAAAATAATTAAATAACAAACGTAATAAAATTTTCACATTAGGTAAACAATTAAAAAATAGGCGAGAAAAAAAAGAATGAACATACTATATATTAAAGATTAAACAAATTTAATAGTACAAAAAATATATACAGTCAAACCTGTATTAAACGACCATTCAAGGTAAGACCTAATTTTGGTCGCATTAGACAGGTGGTCGTTAAAAACAGTGAAAATATTTCAAAATATTGACTTCAATAAATTGTAAACCAAAATGTCGTAGAAGATTGAATCACAATTATAAAAGTTAAAATTAATTTATTTAAACTTTAAAATAATCAGTCATCCTTTTTTGTTGTAAGGTTTTTGCTGACATTTTGTCAACCTCAGAACTTGTTTTCACCATGTATTCCAGAGCTTTTCCTAAGCCATGATGAAGAGCAAACTTTTTTAGTTTATCCGCAATTTTTATTGCTTCTTTTAAAGAGTATGTGCCACTTTCTTCTGCTTCTTCATCACTTTCCAAAGAACTCTCTTCTTTTTCTCTTTCGATCTCTTTTAATGCTTCTTTTGCAGGTAAGTCAAACACGCTATTCTTAACATCGCATGTGTACAAGTCTTTATCAATATTTGCAACAGCTTCATACTCAGCCCCGAAAACATCTCTACTTAAATTTTTCACTGCAGTAGGTATTCCTTCTTCAATCTCAAGATTCCACACAGAAATGTTTTCTTTGCGAAATCCGGCCTTTATGAAGCATTTCTTGATTGTGCTTTCCTCAACTTCTTCCCATGCTGCAATACACAATAAAATGACATCCAATATTTGTGTTGATTTTAAGGACTGACTTGCATTAATACATCTTGATTCATCTCTGTCCATTTGTCTGACTATATGGAAAAACTATAGAAAAATTAGCGATTGTTCAGTAGATTAAAAAATTAAAAAACATTTACTTGTCGTTTTCTAAATTTTAACTTCATTGCTTCAATTATCCCTTGAATTTTAACGTTACTGAGCTTAAGATTGGGATGACAAGGGGCATTATCAATGAATAGAAGGACGTTCCTTTTCCAACTTTCATTTTCCTATAAAAATTTTGTAGCGAGTCTTCAAAAATCTCATCAGTCATCCAAGCTTTTCTATTAAACTAGTACTCCACTGTTAAAGGGCTCAACTTCACTTTTGAAAAACATCAGGAGACTTTGATTTTTGCAATCACTAAAGGTCACAACGTGCTATTGTTATTCTTCCCTTTGATCGTTTTCCACATGGACATCCTTCACATAAAAACTATCCAACCATTTGAAGCTTTAAAATTCGATTTTCCAAGTTCTTCAGCAAAGCTTTAGTTTTGAGAATTGGTCCACTGACTGGAAGGCCTCTAGCCAAAGCGTCAATAAACCCCCTGTATGTTAGAGTGTTTATCTCTTCATTTCCTGTGAGATAGTTTTTTCTTTTTGATACTGTTGACACACAACATTTAGAATAATCTTCTAACACTTGTGCTTTCCTTTTTCCTAATGTTTGGATTTGAGTTTTACCTAAACCCATCTTAGTAGCTATTTTATATACTGCTCTGCCACTAATAAAATAAAAGTTTAATTACATCGTACTTTTGTTGAAGAGCAAGTGATGTTCTTTTTTTCGACATATTACCTACTATGTAAACATGATCTAACTATTATATTGAAATTTGTAACCAATAAACTTACGTAAAAAACAACAAGAACAAAAGATATGAAAAATGGCTGATAATGAGAAATCAACAAGGAAAATCTTTTATCTTTTATTCATCATAAGGCTGATTTCATCCATGTCATATTGATTGTGTTCAAAGTATTGATGTACGAGATATGATGTGTCACAAAAGAAATTCAGTTTTACTAGTCTTACTGTGCAACAATTGCACTATTTTTTTCAAGTGTGTTTAAAATGTAACTGTCTGCAAAATAGTCGTTTAATGCAGATTTTTTTAATAAATTTTAGTGCAAAACATGGTCGAAGGTCGCGTTAGACAGTGTGTCGCTAAATACAGAGTGAAAACAGTTCAATTTTCGTCGGGAGGAAAAAACTATGGTCGCTATACAATGGGTCGCTAAGGTTTACTAAGAATTTTATTTCATACTCTTGTAATGAGATGAACAATACACATCATTGGAATGATTTATCACAATGTTTATCAATATCATGTGTATAGAACAATTTACTAGCCCTGCTGTGAGAGTTACACTTTTTATTTTGTGAGCAGTCGCTATTAGTGTATGTACACTGCACAGTGTACACTATATAGAATTCATACTATGCTCTGTGCTGGTATGAAAAAATGATAATGAGAGAAATTATAAGAACAATCGTTCATTACAACAGTGCTTAACAAATAAAAACATTTGTGAAAAAATAAGTTATAATATTCAACAAAAAATAGTCGCTTAAATCAGTACTTAGAGATAAATTTCATTCAAAAACATGGTCGTAGGTCGCGTTAGACAGTGTGTCGTTAAATACAGGGTGAAAACAGTCAAATTTTCATTGGGAGGAAGAAAAAAGGTCGTTATGGGCAGGGAGTCGTTTAATACAGGGGGTCGCTAAGGCAGGTTTGACTGTATTAGGTAAAAAGTAAAGCATTTAGAGAGAAAACTATTTAAAATGGATTTTCAGAGAGATTTAACACAAATGAAGTTGAGTGAAATATATTTATAATTGACTATTCATTTACTTTAAACCCGCATTAATTCATTTTTTGTATATTACAGCAGGGTACAGAAAAATCAAAAAGAAGTGTCACATCATCTGGGAAAAGTGTAGGATAACAGAAATTTAGAAGAATATTAATAAGCTCAATCATGTAGATTATAAATAGGAAAGGTCGAAGAATGGAGTATTAAGGACCACCAACAATTAATAAACTAGTAGAAGAACAAGATTCTTTGAGATTAACATAAAAAATCTATTAAAAGATAAAATCAAATATTTATTTAAAAAATAGGTTTTTCATACAGGTTATTAAAGGCCTTGAAACCAAAAATAACTCCCTCTCTATTACTAAAACCAGATCCTCACATACAGGAACCATCTACTTTCAATTCAAAAATTCACAACAAAAAGCAGCAGCTAAATCCTCTCTCTTAAAAAACGGCGTCAGCGTTTGTGATTTACCCACTCCAATACCCAAATTTATTCTAAGAGGTATACCTAAAGAAATTAATATTAATAATCTGACAGACACATTAGAAGAACAAAACGAAAACTTCAAAAGTATAGGAAAATTAGTGAATCCTACCCAACTAGGCAAGGAAGGAACCTTCTCCTACACGGTACTAATTGAGCCAAGCAATCCTGAATTATTTAAATATCTCCGCAATCAACCAAAAATTTTTCTAGGATATAATCTGTTAACCCTAAATCTTTTTAAACCCAGAACTAAACAATGCGAAAATTGCCTTAAATACGGCCACTTGAAACAAAAATGTAATGCTTCATCCCCAAACTGCGCACACTGCGGCAACCGAGGACATTCACTAACATCTTGCACACACTCAAACGACTCAACCAAGATCACCTGCATCAATTGTAAATTACCACATATTGCAACATCCAAAACATGCAGTTTTTATATCAATCACAGTAACTCAATTCTAGCGCAACACATTAAAACTATAGATAATTACACATGTTAAATTTTCTGCACATCAACTTAAATCATTCTAAAACGGCATGGGATAACCTTATTAATATAATTCTCTCCCAACAATACGATGTAATATCCATCAATGAACCCTACACACGCATACCTCACCTACTTGACCAATACAAACTCATACACCTACCCCCTTTAAACGATTACTCCGCTTGCATCATAATAAAAACTTCCATTCTCAATACACCATTATACCAATTCTCCAACTCTAACTACATCTTCACTCTTATCCACTCAACTACTACGCCACTAATCTTCTGTTCTCTTTACTCACAACCCTCTTCTTTACATCCTATTCCTTATCGTTTTGATAATACACTAACCCAAATAAAAAACTACATCAACAAAAGTTTTTACCTCATTATTTCTACAGACCTAAATGCACGTTCATACTTATGGGATATAAAACAAAATTTTCGTGGTTTGCAAACCCTCAATTTCCTTTCTGCCCATAACCTCACTATAGCTGATTCTAGCACATCACCAACTTTTCAAAGAAAACACCTAGACAAAATATATCAATCCCACATCGACATCACCATTATCTCAAATGAATCACTTAAAATTATAAAAAATTGGAAGATTTGTGATACACCCTCAGCTTCAGACCACTCTTTTATATCTTTCCAAGCCAATCTTAATGCACTTAAAAAGATCAAACACAAACACCCCATTGGCAAACACATTTTCTGGTCAGCCTTCCTAAAATCCCTACAATCAAAACTTTACAATACGGAAATGGAAACCAATACAACATCAGAACTAGAAAAATCAGCATTATTCCTTAACGAAACAATTTCAACTTCTATTATCTCTTCCACTCCTAACAACCCATTTCCGAAACGCAAAAACGCCTATTTCTGGAACCCCTACTTGAACAACCTAAAACACCAAATCAAACGCTCATCAAAACTTATAAGAAGAATAAACACCCAGGATAACATTCAACATTACTTCCTACTAAAAAACCTGTACAAAAAAGAAATCAATAAAGCTAAAAAACAAGCCTGGAAAAAATTCACCACTCAAACTCCCTCCAACCCCTGGAGCACTATTCATAAAATCACTAATAAAAAATCCTCATCTCCATTGCCTCCCCATATACTCCCAGCAAACAACAATGAAGCATCACACTTGACCCCCTCCTTTCTCACCTCACTTTTTCCATCTGATTCACTAATAACCGACAACATTCACAATTCCATCATAAGACTTAAAACTCAAGCATACTTACGCAACACCAACACCTTTGATTTTCCACGAATCACTATCACAGAACTCAACAATGCCGTAAACTCCTTCAAACCCAAACTAGCTTGCAGTTACGACCACATATCCATGAAACACGTTCGCAAAGCATACCATATTATTTATCCCCACATACTTCAATTATTCAACAGTTGCTTAAGACTAAGCTATTTTCCAAATATCTGGAAAATTAGCAAATTAATCTTAATTCCCAAACCAAATCGAGATCTCAATAACATAAAAAACTGGCGCCCCATATCTCTTTTACCGACAATAGGCAAAATCTTAGAGAAAATTCTGAGGAAGAGACTGTTACATTATAGCTTAAAAAATGGTCTCATTCACGCTAATCAATTTGCTTATCTTCCCAACAAAAGCTCAGAACTAGCACTTTCTCGCCTCACGCTCTTCCTCGAGTCCGCACTAAAGAATCATAAAATAGCCTCAACTTTATTCCTAGATATTGAAAATGCTTTTAACACTGCCTGGAACCCAGCTATTATTAATAATCTCATAGATAACACCTACCCCACATACATGATAAAATTCATACACAATTACCTCAACCATCGCATTCTAATTCTAACTGAAAACAACAACTCATATATTCGCGAGCTCTCTCTCTCTACTCCTCAAGGAGGCAACTTATCTGACCTACTTTGGTTAATACTCATCAATCCACTTCTTGCCTTTATCAACAACAAGTCTGACTTTTCTCAGGGATTCTCCGATGATCTTCTTTTCTCCTTTTCTAGTTCTGAGCAAAACGAAAATCTTAAACAATCTGCTTCTTTACTAAAACAAATTCAATTCAAAGCCCAACAATTCAAAATTTCCTTTAACCCTAATAAATCCCACTTAATCCACTTTACACGCAAAAGAATCAAACCTTTACCCTTACAACTGAACACAACAGACAAATTAGATCCTCAAAACCAAGTAAAATATCTCGGACTCACCTTTCAACCCAATCTAAAATTCTCAACTCATTTCAAAAGCATCTCACAAAAACTAATCAAAACCCTTTTCTCTCTTAAAAACGGAATTTCTTACAAATGGGGACTTTCCCCAAAAATCACAAAATTCATTCATAAAAGTCTAATTTTCCCTGTCCTCAAATATGGAGTTCTCTCATGGGGCTCAGAGTTGAGACACCAGTCATCCATCACTCATCTCAGCAAAATTCATCGCCTGTGTCTTCTTTCTATCACCAATGCCTATCACACTACACCAACTACAAAACTTGAATTATTCACTAACACGCTACCGCTACACCTCAATCTAAAGAAAACGCTTCTTAAAAATTACCTTATAACTTTCTGCTCTACACCCCCACCACATCCTTTCACCAGCCTATACACAACTCAAACATCCCAATCCCTGCAGTATTACAATTCCTTATTAATTCAGTTTGCTCCTAACAAAACATCTTATCAAGTACTACCATTAAACCACCCAATCGAGCTCATCCACCCTTCTTCGCCTCCTCCTTACATCACAAACATCTGTCACCACAGATATCTTGCCCTAAACTCTATAGCTCACCAACGCACAACAAACAATACCTGTTCACTTTCAATTTTCACTGACGGTTCTAAATCACAACACCGCTCTTCAGCTGCATGCGCTTTCTTCCTACAAAACACAAAAAACCCTTTTCTTATCCAACACACAAACCTAGATCCAGAAATCACTGCACACGAAACTGAAATTCACGCAGTACTACTATCCTGCAACATACTCCTTAATAACCTAACTTCCTTTTCTACCTCCTTCAAATACATAACTTTTTTCACAGACTCGCAAAATTTAATAAAAAACCTAAAACTCGAAAATAAAATCTCACACTCAACTTATAGTTTAGCACGCAAACTTATTCACCTATCCAATCACTTTGCAGTAAAAATCGTCTGGTGCCCAGCTCATTCCAGCTGTTTTGAAAATTACCTCGTTGACTATATCGCAAAATCAAATATCTCCGATTCTCAGATCCTACCCCTATTTTCTCTACCCATCTCCACTTTTACAAATACTATAACCAACTCTACACTACTGCAGTGGCAACAATCTATCGACTCAACCATCACATCACCTCTGACATCTATGCCATTATCACAACTCATTTTAAAGAAACACTTTCACTCACTCCCTCGGAACATCATTCGCTGGCTCTCATCCCATTGCCCTTGTAATGCATACTTCTTCAAATTCAAACTTCACTCAAACCCTTTCTGTCGTTACAGCTGTTCGTACATTGAAACACCTACACATATCCTCCTTTATTGTCCAATTTTTGATTCTCACCGACACCAACTCCTTGATAAAAGTCGCTTCTTTTTTAAAGATATTCCATCCTCTTTACATGATCTTCTACAACATCCACTACTCATCAAACATCTCTCCCTTCTCATAACCACAATCGAACCTATACTCTCTGCAACCCAAACACTCATTCCTCCCTCAAATATCTAATAACAATAAGCCACTATCACCACTAATCCATGCATTCCACAAAACAATCTAATGTCTACACCCATAAAAATCTTCCAAATTTTCTTTTTCTATTTCAGAAAAACCCACAAAACTAAACTTACACTTTGAAGACCAAATTCCAGCAGACTTGCAAGCATATCAGCTCCAGCTGGAAAGTGCTTAGAAATCTCCATACCTACCTACCTACCTACAGGTTGTTGGGTATTGCTAAAAAGTGCGCTAGGGGGCGCTACAATTTTAAGGTGTGCAATAATCTCTTAATAGTAATAAAAAAAAATATTTAATTTTTAAATCAAAGTTTTTTTCCTATTTTTCTATAAAAAAACTCTTTTCTTAGATTTTTTATGTTTTCTTACTTATTTTTGCTGGAGTTAAAGAATATCTTATGTGTTATTGCTCTTTCTTGTAGTCTTAGTAGAAATGAAAAGGATTTGGTGAGGTTTTCTTGTTGAGAGTTACTGGTGAAGGTGAATAATATGTCGTCTGAAAAACATTGGGAGAAATCAGTGTTGGTGTGGATTAGATCGAGAAGCGGGTCTATGAGAACTAGCCAGAGGATATCAGAAAGACATCCTCCCTGGGGAGTCGAGAGGGTTAGCTTATGGATGCAAAGGGAAGCGCGATGTCGGAAAATGAGACAGCTGTTTGAAAGGTATGAGCTAATAAATTTGATGATGTAAGGAGGAAATGATTTGTGTGCAAGGTTAGTGATGATGGCAGGATGCCAGGCTGAGTTGAAAGCGTTGTTTATGTCTAAGAAGATTGTAGAAGAAATTTTCTGAGTAGAAAGAGAAGAGTCAAGGTAGGTGGTTAGACGCGATAGTGCTGTTTCCGTATTTTTGTTGGGAAGGTATGCAAATTGCGTGTGATGAATGAGGTTACGGGATAGGATGTAGTGGACTAGACGTTTGCGAATGATTTTTTCGAAAAGTTTGCCTAGTATGGGTAGTAGAGTGATTGGTCGCCAATTTTGAATGAGGCTTGAATCTTTATTGGGTTTAGGAATGAGTATGAGTTTGCCGATTTTCCAAACGTTGGGGAAATGTGAATGAGTAAGGCATGCATTGAAAATAAGGAGTAAATGTTTGTTTAGAATGTGTATTGATTTTTTAATATGTTTGGGTGAGATATGGTCGTAGCTAGATGAGGCATTTGTTTTAAGAGCGTTTACTGCTATGTTTAATTCATTTAGTGTGATTGGAGGAAAAATAGGGTTTTGGATGGAGTGAATGATGTTTTTAGAGTGTTCTCGAATTGTGTGGTGAAAGGGGAGATCAGAAGAGGGAGAGTCGGGGGGAAAGATTGTCGATAGAAATGGAGGGTTGTAGTGTGTTGTATGATCGGATGAGCAGGGAAGTATTGTTTCGGGGAGAATAGAAGGTTTTTTCTTTTTAGTTAGCCTATTGATGATGTTCCATGGGTTGTTTGAGTGTTGGCTGGTGAATTTTACCCATGAGTTCTTTTTAGCTTGAAGTATTGCCTGTTTGTATTCTTTTTTAACAGTAGAATGGATTGAGATGATTAAGGGAGTAGGAGATTTTCGTAGGGTTTTGATAATTCGTTTTAGATTGTTTTTTATTGCATTTAACTCGGGTGTCCAGAAATAGGCATGTTTTCTTTTAGGAAATGGTTTGATAGGAGTGGAGGATAAGATGGAATGTGAGACATGATCATTGAGAGATAGTGCTGCTTTATCGATGTAAGTGGGAGAAGAGAGGGATGTTAATGTAGGGAGTGAGTTGTTGAGAATGTTGAGATATGTAAGCCAGTGAGTTGTGTTTTTTTTTATAATGTTGTTATAGTTTTTGATGGTTGTAGTGTTTATGTGAAGTTGAAATGTTATGAAGGCGTGATCTGAAGCTGATGGGATGTCTGAGATTGACCAATTGGATATTAGATTGAGAGTATTTGAGGTGGTTATTGTGAGGTCAATGTGAGAGGTGTATTGTTCGTTGTTACAAGAGCGTTGGTATGTAGGGTTTTTAGATTTGTCAGCGAGATATAGGTTGTTCGAACATAAGAAATTGATGACTTGTTGACCTCGTGGGTTTTCTTTGTGGTCCCAGATGTGGGATCGAGCGTTGCAATCAGTTGAGATGATTAAATGATATGTAGACGGGAGTGTGGATGTTGCAAGTGTTAGTGATTGGGAGAAATCAGAGGGGATGGCTATTGGGTGTGAGGGAGGAGAGTAAAGGGTTGCGAAAAGAAGAGGGTGAGGTTTGGTGTGAACAAGAACAAAGTAAAAATTGTTGGAAGAGAATCGTGGTAATGGTGTGTGGTGAACGGTTGATTTTATGTAGATGCATGCTGAATAACAGGATAACGGTGACGTGTGATATAGTAAATAGTTTGGTATAATAGAAGAGAAGTTTGGATATGGTTCGTTAATAGATATTACATCAAAAAAGTTTGAAATTAGAATGTTATATAGGTTTGTCCAAGCGGCATTAGAGTGGTTGAGGTTAATGTGGAGAAAATTTAGCATAGGAATTTGCTTATTAGAAGGTTATGTTGATTTTGGATGTGTTGTGTGTGTTTAATTTGGAATTCGCAATGTTTGGATGTAGCGTTGTGGTGATTGTGACAATTAAAGCATGAAAGTTTTGTGGAATCATTTTTGAAGATGCATTCCGATATAGAGTGGCCTCGATTTCCGCAGTGATCGCAATTTGGTGATGCAGCTTTGCATTTGTTCGTTGAGTGATTGTGTTTTAGACAATTCTGGCATTGGCGATGTAATGGTTTTGCTAAGGTTAGAGTGAGAATGTGATGGTCAACAAAGAGTATAGGAGATTTAAGTAGATGTTTAAAAATGTTAGGGTTGCTAGGTTCTAATATAGCACTATAAGAGAAGGTTCCTGTGTTACCGGCTTGGCGTACTGTATTAAGGGTGCCAATATTTTTTAGGTTTAAGTTTTCGTTTGCTATGGTTTCGGAGAGAGAAGAAAGTGGTGTGGTTATAGGTATGCTTCTAAGTAGGAAGCGGGGTTTGAGGATAGGTAAATCTTCGGATTTAATGCCGTTATTTTGGAGAGTTTGATGTGCTAGTGCTTTTTCTTCAGGTTTAGAGAATTGGAAATAAATAGTGCCACTATTTGAAGACCGTGTATTAGAGATGGTAAGTTTGTTTTTATTGGTTTCTAAGTTTTTGACTATTTTTTGTCGGAAGGCAGCTTTCTCGGCTTTAGAGTCAGAGGGAGTAGGGGGGGCTATTTTTAGGGTAAGCTCACTATTTAGAGATGACTTAGACTTAGGTGGAGAGGGTTTTTGTTATTCACCTTCACCAGTAACTCTCAACAAGAAAATTTCACCAAATCCTCTTCATTTCTACTAAGGCTACAAGAAAGAGCAAACACACATAAGATATTCTTTAACTCCAGCAAAACAAACCTCATTCACTTTACACGCAGACGCATAGAACATTTACCCCTTCATTTAAATACCTCTACTTCTATAACTGCATCAAAGACTATAAAATATCTAGGACTAAACCTTCAGTCCAACCTAAAATTTTCAATACACTTTAAAAAAATATACCAAAAACTCTCAGTCACCCTTTTTTCACTTAAAAGCGCTATCTCTTATAAATGGGGCCTCCGTCCCAAACACACCAAATACATATACACATCCTTAATCCTCCCAGTAATTCAATACGGAATTCTTTCCTGGGGCATCTCCTTAAAACACCCCACAACCATACATTTTCTTAACAAGATACACCGTCTCTGTCTACTTTGCATCACCAACGCATATCGTACTACTTCCACACAATGCCTAGAAATTCTAACTAACACCCTACCATTACAACTTCAACTTAAAAAAACTATTATTAAGCGCTTCATCTTGACATACAACAACTTAATTCCCCCATTTCATCCGATCACACCCCACCACAATACTCCATCCTATTCTTTCTACTCACATCTATTAGCAAAATACGCTCCAAATATTGCTAACTACCTAGTTCATCCCTCGATACACCCATCTCTTTTAACTCACCCATCTGCACAAAACCCTCTCAAAACATCCATATGCAAAAATAATTTTTTTGCAAAACAATCAATTTCATACCTTCGCTCTACTTCTTCACCAACCTCCCTACGCATCTTCACAGACGCCTCAAAGAAGTCCCTAAGTACCTCCTTTGCTTACGCCTTCTTCAAAGGCTCTTCCACTAGCCCCTTTTACACCCATCGATCCCAATTAAATCCTCTACTCTCAATCCTCGAATGCGAAATCTTTAGCCTTTTACACGCCTGCACTACAATCACTAACAACATTAACCACTTCCTTCCCCACTTTACTACAATCCATTTCTATACCGATGCACAAAACATAATCCACGATCTCTCTCTATCACACAACATCCCATTTCCCTCCTTTCAACTCGCCTCCTCCCTAATCAATCTTACCAAACATTTCCACATACACCTATGTTGGTGCCCTGCTCATCTAAACATACCAGAAAACTCCCTCGTAGACTACTTAGCCTCAAACTTACACCTAACCTCCCACATTCCTCTCAACTCCCTACCGCTCAAAACCTTTCTAACACACATTCACTTATCCACTCTAGAAGAATGGCAGATTTCCATATCTTCATCTCAAAATGCACTAATATCCTCTTTACCACACATCAGCACAATTCACACAACTTTCAAAAACAAAAAATTTACACCACCTCGTTCAACCATTCGTTGGCTATCAGGCCATTGCCCATGCAAAGCATATCTTTTCCGAATTAAAGTAAGCGAAAATCCATACTGTCGTTTCGGATGCGACACAATAGAAACGCCATACCACCTCATATTCACATGTCAAATCTTCTCTTATCATCGCCAAGATCTTCTATTTCGCTGCCTTTCTTTACTTAACAGATCTCCAACAACACTCTCAGATCTTCTGTTACACCCAACACTACTAAAATCCCTAGCAACCCTCATTGACACCATTGAAACAACTCTCACCACCGTCGATAACCCTATAACAAACTAATCTGCTTTTCTCTTCTACTTTTAGGACAACCTACCTCTACCAACATCTGCATCTTCCTTAACCAACTCTCAAGCTTACGCGAGCATATCAGCTCACGCTGGAAAGTGCTTTGAAATCCACCTACCTACCTACCTACCTTACTTATTTTTAATTTTTGTTTAAATCTATTGTTAAAAGTCCTCCAAGTTTGAATTTTAGCCTTTTTATTTCAAAATATTTATTATTTGAGTTTCGTCTTAATGTGACATTTTTTTAAAGATTCGTATAATTTTTTAATGAATGAATTAGAACAAATAAATTTTTCCTACATATATTTTTATTTACATTTACTGTGTAAAACCCACCTGAATCAAATGAAAAACTTCATATTATATCCAGATATATTTTTATAATATTTTTAAAACTTTATCATAATTTTAATTTTAAATGTGAAATTTTTTTTAAGATTCGTGTAATTTTTTAATCAATGAATATGAACAAGTAAATTTTTACTAAATATTTGTTATTTTTACTCTACTAAAACCAACCCTGAACCTAATAAAAAACTTTCTATTATATCCAGATATTTTTTTATTATATTTTAAAAACTTTCATCCTATTTTATAGGTAGGTAGGTAGGTAATAAGATTTCGAAGCACAATCCGAACTGAATCGATATGCTTGCAGTGCTGTGTTTCTTGGAAATTGAGAAGTTGGAAGGAGTTAAAGTTATTCAACAAGAAAATAAAAAGAGTAGGATCAAACAAAGATTATATATGAAGTTAAGATGGATAATTTGTCGGCAGGATAGTAATTCGAGGTTCAATAATATGAATTAACTTATTCAGTTTAGCGAGAAGGGTTGGGTAATAAATAAGGTTGTGCAGAGAGTTAGGAAAATGGCCTAGTATACGAACAGTTGAATCAATGAAATCTTCGCAGGTTGAGTGAGTACATTGACACGAAAATATAAGGTGGAAGGGTGACTCTGAACTTTCGTGACACAGTCGACAAAGAATCTTTCGAAATATTCCGTTGAAATAAATATGGGTTACAAGAAAGATGGCCCGAGAGCCATCTTATGAAGGTCGAGTTATTTTAAAGTTATTTTGAATCCATGTAGAATGAATTGCGTGGAGATTGGAAAAGAAGGAGGTAGATCGGGTTTAGAAGAAATG
The DNA here is from genome assembly GCA_030549495.1 of Nectonema munidae. Lineage (NCBI taxonomy): Eukaryota > Metazoa > Nematomorpha > Nectonematoida > Nectonematidae > Nectonema > Nectonema munidae. The sequence continues at coordinate 3,201,025 of JAUIRK010001052.1, forward strand.
TTTTCCAAGTTCCACATTCTATAAATGTGGTCGATTGATGAAGAATTGAAAGCTTTGAAGTTAAGAGAAAACGAAAAAACAGGTGAGAGATTACTTGCTTGCATGGCTAAAGAAATCTTTTAAGTAAAAGCTTTTTTAGTTGAAGATGAAGAGGTGTGATTTCAAGCGAACTCGTTGAAGTAGATCGGAATGCCTTATATATACAGAGAAGACAGAGTCGATGAATTTTGGAGAGGAGATGAATCGAAGATGGATCGATGAGAGCTAAACCCCCAGATAAGATTCCATATTGATTGATGGGAAGGACAATACAGAATAGATAAAACGAGAAATCTTTCACATCTGATGAGATATCCTTAACAATACTCGCCATATCACTATTAACTTCCCCTATTTTGTTTAAATAATGACCCTCTATATTTTTTAAGGCTGTAACCAAATCACTATTATAAATAGCATCATTCGGCTTAGCACGTTTAGCAGTTGGACAATCTACGATACAAATAAAATTAAAGCAAAGGTAGCTTACTAACACAATGAACGATAAAAATATAACAAAATGAAAAAGGAATGTAAAAAAATAAAATGAGTTAATAACTATTAAAAGGTTAATTAAAGGTCAGGAAACGCAATCAATTCAGTAATTTTTTTTCAATCTTTTGTTGTATATAAGTGTTAAAAAAATTAGGAAAATATATCGAAAAAATTAATCGAAAACATCTCATCGAAAATGTCTAGTTTAAAAAATCGAAAACATAATTGCCAAAGAAATTATAATGGTAAAATTATTACGCCAATTCTAACCCTAACCATGAAATTCAAGTATAAAAAGTTAAATTTTTATTTTCAAGGTACATGGGGGGGGGGGGGGACACCAAGGTACAATGGGGGGGCGGCCCCTCAGGCGCCAGCTTAGCTACGCCTCTGTCAATCCAAGTCTTGTAAATTTGTGGAAAAAAGATGTTAGTCGAAAGCAGCGCTCTAATTTTGTTTCAAATAGTAGTTCAAATCGATTACTTTTCCCAGTTTATCAAGGTGCTACATTAAAGATATGCATTACAATACTATTCATAGGTTTTATTATATTTTTAATCCTTCTCCATATAACGTGTGCCTAGTAGGCTCATAAACGATTTAAAACCTCTAGACCAGTGGTTCCCAACCTTTTTTATCCCGTCCCGTTCCCCCTTTTTCAGTCACTTTTTTTACCTGTGGACCTCTACAACTGAATAGTTTGAGCCAACAAATTTAATCAAAGATTTTTATGCAAAAAATTATTGTAGTCATCTTATTAAATCGTATATGCTTATTCATATGAAATCAAAGAAATCGTAAAGCCTGACATAAAATGTGAATAAAATTTTTTCCCAATTAAAATAGAAATTTTTCAAAAATATTGTAACTAATAAAAAGCATACATAAAGATTCAAAATATGAAACTTTAAAAAAGGGAAAAAATATTTATTTAAAAAAGCTCTAAATATGTATATTTATATTGATTTGGAAAATAGAAGTATACTAAAGGAGATTCAGCATAAGTAGTTTGAAGTAGAATTTCCATGGACCCCTTGAAATTCTTCCATGGATCCCTAGGGGTCCATGGACCCCGGGTTGGGAACCACTGCTCTAGACAAATCACACATAATAACCACTGCTCTAGACAAATCACACATAATATTCAATCACTCACTCTTTGCGATGTATTCTTTCTAACGACTTTTTTCTTTCTTTCTTTATCATTGATATATTGCTTTCACTTGATTTTTTGATTGATTGAGTCAAACAAGTTTTCTCTTGATAAACGCCGTAATGTGCTTGGCAGACTCTTACATGCAAGTGCGTATGTATAGAAAGCATACACTATAAAAAAAACTTGCATATATTACACTTGTCATTTTTTCATTTTTGTTCATCTGTTTATTTTCATTTTTATTTGTCTTATTTTGACAACATTTCCTATTTACTCTTTATTTGTATTGTGTTACAAATGCCCAAATCCAAAGTTACTGTCCAGGATATTTCCTTTATAAATAATTGTAATGAAAGTGATCTTGAAAATATTCACTTTATAAGTTCAAATTCTGAATCAGATCATTTTCCCCTAAAAGAGAGCGATTCTGAAAACAGGAAGAATGTTTTTGTTATCAAAATAGCGATAAATCTTCGCAAGAAAAAGATTTTACATGCAAAAATGGAACTAACTGGTCTTCAAGTTATTGATATAAAAAATATAAAAATTCAAGTTTATTGATATGTTTTTTTTTCCTGTTTCGCTACAAGTTTTTAATGGCGGAAAAATAAGTTTTACTTACAATATTTAAATTTTATTCTTAAAATTAAAGTTTATTTGAAATTACGTGTTTGTATTTTTAATCAATAATTTGTAAATTTGTTTTTTACAATATGAAATTTTATTTTCAAAATTTAAATTTATTTGAAATTACGTGTTTGCATTTTTTAAATAAATAATTTGTAAATTTATTTTTTTTTTTTTTTTTTTTTTATTTTGAAATTTTATTTTTAAAATTTTAATTTATTTGAAATTACGTGTTTGAATTTTTAAAATAAATCATTTGTAAAAGTTTTGTTCGTATCAATGTGTAATTGGCTTTGTTCCCAGTGTTCGAGAGATGTTTATACTGACAACTCCGAGGTTAATGAAAGCAAACAGATGGTCCAATGCTTTAATTGTGATAAGTGGCTTTGTTATCTCTGTATTGGATTAAAAAATGATTTCAACAAGATTTACGATAAATATTTTCATTTTGGCTTTAATTTTATTTGCAAGGCCTGTGTAGCTTTAAAAAAAGAGAACAATCTCAATAAATCCCAAGCATCGGACATTGTTATTTCTGAGAATTCTAAAATTGATCTTTTGATCGAAAAAGTTGAATCACTTGAGCAAAGCGTCAAAGCAGCTTCTCCTTTGATCAATGAGTCTAAACCTATCAAACGAGTGACTACTCCGACTTATTCAGATGTAGTAAAGAAAAATATTAATACTCTTATTGTATCAAAGGATGATGTCAGTACTGATTTTGTCAAAAATTCTTCAAAATACCTGAAAGATGTACAAGTTGCTTCTTTCAATAACCTTAAGAAAAAATTTATTTTTAAGTTCAATGATTCCGAGAATCTGAAAAAAGCAAACGAAATTTTTTCTCAAAAAAATATAAAAGCTGACGAAGTTAAAAAATACTTACCAAAGATAAGTCTTAATTTACCCTCTACCTATACAGAAGCATTTGTGACGAATTCTATTTTGGCTAAAAATACTGAAATTCAGAATTTATTTCAAGATGGACATTGCTTCAAATTACTTTTTTCTAAAAATACAAAAGTTCCTGATAGAAAGCTTTTTATTTTTTCTATTTCAACAGAAATATTCAAATCTCTTTCTAAAAATAATTTCAAGGTGTATTTTGATTTGAGTAGATGCAAAGTGTATCCATATGTTTTTCATAAGCAGTGCTCCAACTGCTGCCTTATTGGTCATACTGCATCAAATTGTAAAAAATCCTCAATTTGTAGATACTGCAGTGAATCACATAATGGGAGTAATTGCTCTAAATTAACTAGTGAAAATATTTGTACAAACTGTAAATCTAAAGGCCTATCAGATTTTTCTCACTCTGCTCTTGACTTCAATTGTCCCCTTGTTCAAAAGGAAATAAAAAAGATTGGTATGAATACATTATATTATGACTGAGTTGTTAAATAAAGTACCAAATGGGTGTTATAGTTTCAGTTCTAACAACAGCTTTTATCATCAAAACCAAATCAATGAAGAGAACTTCTTCACTGATCGGTGTTCAAGTACGAGTGGATACGTTCAACTTAATAGTTTTAATATTATTAGTATTAACGTACAGTCACTTAATAGCAAATTTGATGAATTAAACATGTTTGTTCAAATGTTTCACCGTACATATAATCGTAGCATTCAAGTTTTATGTGTTCAAGAAACATGGGCTGGCGGCAATACCTCTTATAATATTGAAGGGTATGCATTTGTAGGTTATTTTAGCGGGCTTAGTAAGCATAGTGGTCTGGGGTTTTTCATTGAAAAAATCTTACTTTTAAAATATTAAGTAAACACTTTTCTCCTGACAGTTTTGAACATTTTTCCATAGAAATTCAAAATTTTTCTGGGAAAAACCTCATTATACATAACTTATATCGTAGACCATGCTTTATTTCTCATGTAATTGACAAGTTTCGTGAATACTTAGACTTCGTTCTATCTACAACATCTAGCTCTTCATTAAATATCCTTGCAGGTGATTTTAACTTTGATATTTCTAAGTCTTGTTGTAACGCGATGAATTTTGTAAGTGACTTTTTGATAAATGGATATAAGCACTGTATTAACCTTCCGACACGCCCTTCTTCAGGTAGTGTTATTGATAACTTTCTTGTTCCTAACTTTCTTTCAGCATACAAATCTATCGTTATAGAAACTAATTTCTCTGATCATTTTCCCATTTGTCTTTCAATTAACTTGGAAATAAAACACTCACCTAGTTTAAGATCAGTTTTTGATAAGTCTATTTTTATATCAGAGTATTATAAAATTAATTGGTCATCTTATATTGAAAACCTCAAAAATAGTCCTGAATCTCTTTTTGAGAAAGTAACTTCTTTGTTTTCTTCTTGTGTTTTCAATTCACAAAAAACTGTTCCGTATCATGACAAAACAGGGTACAAAGTTATACTAAAACCATGGATGAAGCCCGAAGTACTCGAATTAATTAAGAATAGAAATTTTCTATTTAAGAAAATTAAGAAGTTAAAACATAATTGTCCATACTTGAAAAACAATTTTATAAGACTTCGTAATTATATTAAAAATAGAATAATATTTCTGAAAAAAGAATATTATAATTCGTTTTTCAGATCAAACAGAAGTTCGAAAGAAGTTTGGTCAAAAATTAATTATTTTATCAAGCCTAAAAGTGAAAAAATAGATAAACTCGAAATTGATACAGGGGAATTCGTTTTTGATAAACAAGTCATTGTTGATAAATTGAATGATTCTTTTATTTTGCCTAGTTTAAGCAAAAATGACTATTTTGTGTTAGCACAAAAACAAAGTAAAGAGATTTTCTGCTTGAATTCTATAAATGAAAATGATGTTCTTGTTGCCATACACAGTTGTTCGTCCAGTAAGTCGACAGATGCTTACGGTATTAATCTTGAACATATAAATTTAGTTCTGAATAGCTTTACCTCAGTCTTAATGAACTGCTTTAACATTTGTATCCAATATTCCAAATTTCCTCCAGCTCTAAAGTTGAATAAAGTCGTTGCAATTCCTAAAAAAGCTGATAATTTCAATCTATCAAATTTCAGACCAATTTCAATAATCCCAATCTTTGCAAAAATTTTTGAAAAAATAATTTTTTCTCAAGTTTCAACTTTTTTAAGGGAAAAAAGTTTATACTATGACAAGCAGTTTGCTTTCAGACAAAATTTCTCTACCGAGTTACTCCATAGTTATCTCATTGACAAAATCATATCCTATTTAGAAATCAAAAAATCTGCCGGGTTAATTTTTATTGACCTCACCAAAGCGTTTGATTCGATATCTCATAGTATTTTATTATCTAAGCTATCTGATTATGGATTTTCTCAAATGTCTTGTTATTTTTTTTCATCGTACTTAAAAGATAGGAAACAATTTGTTTCTCTTGGAAGTATATCTTCAGACATCAAATGCTTAACTCGAGGTGTACCTCAAGGATCGATCTTAGGGCCGTTATTATTTTCGCTGTACATCAATGATTTACACAAATCCTCTGACTTTTTCAACTTTGTAATGTACGCTGATGATGTCACTCTACTCTTTGATTACGATCTCTCAAAAAGTAATATTTATAAGACGAATCTACAGAAAGTTTACAAATGGTTTGAGCGCAATGATTTGTCAATTAATGTAAAGAAAACTAAAGCAATGATTGTAACAACAAGTAGTACAGTTAATTGCGCGTTATTCGATGAAAGCAACATATGCGTTGTTGATAGTTTCAATCTTCTTGGCTTATATATCGACTCCAAGCTAAAATTTAATGTACATTTGAATCACCTGAATCTTAAACTTAGCAGAATTATTGGCATATTGAAATATGTCAAAAAAATCTTTCCTTTGCATGTAAGAATAATTATGTATAAGACTATTTTTCTCCCTCATTTAAACTATAGTCTCATTAATTTTGCGCATTCCAACATTGAACATTTAGAAGCACTGAATCGAAGAGCACTCAAAATTATCTGTGACTTAAGCAAGTACTCTCATTCTGATCATCTCTTCCATGAACATAGCTTACTCAAAATTAAAGATCTGTACAATATGAAACTCGGCCTCTTTTTGTTCAACTGCTTAAATAATCACAGTGAAAGCTTTTTTCAGGATATAATATCCTATGATGTCAGAAACGCATATAATTTTAGAGTACCATCAAGATTAAAGAAACCATCATACAGATTGCACCTTTCACATCAATCTGTCATGTATAAAGTCCCATCGTTTTATGATGTCTACCGCCATGTCATTGGTGAAAGCTGTTCTTCAGTCAAAAATTTTAAAAGACTGTTTAAAGCAAAGATATTATCTACCTATCCTGCAAATTTAAAATGCGAAAAAAAAAATTGCTTCTCTTGTGTAGCTCGAACTTGAAACTTCTTCATTTGAAAGTCCCGTAACAAATATTCATATTTCTTTATCATATTTTTTTTTCAATTGTAATGTTAGATCTCCTGAAGCGGTTTTTATAAACCTTTGGAAACTAACAAAATCATAAGTGTTTTTTTTTTTTTAATGTTTTTTTTTTATGTTATGTTCTAAATCTATGCCTGTTCTATAAGTAAATATAATGTATATAGATATACTATATTTATTATGCTCTAAAATATTTTAATAAATTTTTCTTCTTCTTCTTCTTCTTCTTCTTCTTCTTCTTCAAATCCGATGCCTTCTTCAAAAGTAAAAAAATGTAACATAATAAGATCAAAGCTGAATAAAGTTAATCTTCCTCCAAACAAAACTCTTTGCGCAATTGAAGAATCCTTTTCACTTTGGTTTAGTGACGAAATCATTTCTCGCATTGTCTTATTATCAAATATGGAATTGGATCGAGTAAAAAAACTAATAATAAAATAAATTACGATTATTGTGACGCGATTGAATGTAAAGCTTTTATTGGATTGATTCTTTGTGCTGGTCATTTGAAGCAAAATCACTCAAATTATGAAATGCTTTGGGACAAAGTTTACGGACCTCCAATTTTTAGAGCCACTATGAGTTTGGAAAGGTTCACTTTTTTACGTTTTATAAGATTCGATGATAAAAGTTCGAGAAACGAAAGAAAAGAAAAAGACAAACGTGCAGCCATTTGTGAAGTTTGAGTTCTTTTCAATAACAATTTACAAAAACTTTACACACCAGGAGCAAACTTGACAATAGATGAGCAGTTGATTTCTTTTCATGGAAGATGTTCTTTCAAGCAGTACAGGCCATCTAAACCTGATAAATATGGCGTGAAGATTTTTTGGATTTGTGATTCAAAAAACTTTTATCCTCTAAAGGGCATCCCTTATCTTGGAAAAGAAGGCGCAAGGAAAAAAAGTGTGGCACAACAAATAGTTTTTCAACTTGTTGAAAAGTATGAGTATTCAAATCGAAATATAACATTTGACAGATTTATATACTGCAAAGGCTTTGTTGAAAAAAGGACTAACAATCGTTGGCACATTACGAAAAAACAAAGCTTATATTCCTAAACAATTTTTGGATACAAGTGAAAGAGAAGAAAATAGCAGCCTTTTTGGTTTTTTTTCATTTTACACTGTAATCTTTTATTCCTAAAAAAAGAAATGTGTTTTGCTTCTATCCTCCATGCATCATGATAAAAGTATTGGCGAAAATAAGCTAGAAATGATTGAATATTACAATGCTACAAAAGGAGGTGTGAAGAGTTTAGATCAGCTGGTCCACGAATATACTTGCAAAAGAAAAACGAACTGCTGGCCTCTGGCTTTTTTCATGAATTGTCTTGATGTCGGATGCATAGCTGCATATGTTATTTGGAGCAAAACTTTTCCAGAGTAGAACGCAAATGTGCATAATAAGGGAAATAAATTTCTCCTTGATCTAGCAGAATCACTTGTGAAGCCAAATATCATGAGAAGATCTGAAAACTTTGTACAAATGTCTGTTCAACAAGCCATGACAGTTGTAAATGAGGATATTATAACAAGAAAAAGTAATGTATATAAAAGAAAACGGTGTTTTTTGTGCCAATAAATAAAAGCAGGATGCAAAAACAAGTATGCTATAAATGTGAGAAAAATGTGTGTAATGAACACAGTTTGACTTCTATTGTTTGTGATAAATGTAATATTTAAAAAATAAAACTTTTTTATTTCACATGTATTTATTCAGATAAGTGCAAAACATATTAAAACGCATGAACAATTATTGTGAGTCTTTTAGGCGCATAACATCGGCTAATCAAAAAAATATTTACACCGGAGAAGGGTTAAACTTTAATAGCAAGCCATGGTTCTCCTTTTCTACACTCCCTTAGGAAGATAAAAGAAACATTTTGCAGGGTAAAACTTAGTAATCCCAATCCTTTGAACTGCAGTAGGTACAAAAATATATTGAAGCAATACGAAAATGAAGTTAAAAAAGCTAAATCCACGTATTACTTCAATCAATTTCCAACTTGCAAAAAAATAGTATTTGGAACAATTTGAACTAAATTCAGAAATCTTGCAAAAATGTCTTTCGAAATTCACCCTTCGGTTGTAGTGATTCTGCCGCTCTTTTTTCTCTTCCCTCTGAAAGTTAGTTTGATACATGTATTTAAAATTATATCAATGAATCTATTCCATTGAAATCTTTTTCATTTTATCTACATGAGTTGAGCTATAATGATAATATTGTAGCTGTCTTAGCTTCAACGAATAAAAAATCTTGTGGTGATGATGATCAAAAACATATTAGAAAAAAAAATGTATGCAAAATGTTTTAAAGTTTGAAAAAACAAATATAACTTTTGAGGGTTGATGTCAAAGGCCAGACAAAAGCCGCTAGAAGACTCCAACCAGTATTGAAAATACACAAGAAACAAGTTATATTTTTAATCTGTCTGTTAAAAGAGGTTAGTTTCCTGATTACCTAAAAATAACGCGAATAATTCCTGTTCTTAAAAATGGCAAATCTCCTAATTTGTTGGATAATTACAGACCCATATTTATTTTGTCCAATTTTTCAAAAATCTTTGAGAAAATGATCTTTTCAAGGATTACAGCTTTTCTTGACAAACACAATCTAATGATTCATAATCACTTTGGATTTTTTAAAAAACAAATCGAGTGAGGACGCTGTCTTATTACTGTGTAATTCAATCTCTAACCACTAATGGGAACAAATTTAGAATCGTTTTGTTTTTGGACTTAGCCAAAGCGTTCGATAATGTTAACCATAAACTGCTTATTCATAAATTATTTGGAATTGGCATAAGGGGCCTGTTTTGAACTGGTTAAGTAGCTTTTTTCACAGAAGAACGTATTATGTTTCCTTCTATGATAATTCTTCTAACTTTAATTATATAGAAAAGGGCGTGCCTCAAGGATCCATTTCGGGTCCACTTTTGTTTCTAATTTTTATAAATGCTAACTACTCCAGCAGGCTTCTCTCATCTTATATGCTGATTATGCAGCTCTTTCTTTCAATTTTGATGACGTTTCATCAGCCATTGTGAGCACGAAAAATTCTTGTTTAGATTCAATCTCGACATGATGTGATTACAATTTACTTTCATTAAATCTCAACAAATGTTGTTACATGGTTTTTCTAAAACAAAAATTGAAAACAATTTTCACATATCTCTCAATGGCTTTCCATAACGTAGAGTGAAACATTTTAATTACTTAGGCCTGACTTTTACTGATAATTTATCCTACATATCTTCTGTACACATAAAACTTTAGCGACTTCTCGCAATTTTCAGCAAAATTAACAAGTCTATAACTTTTGAATGTAAAAAATTTCTTTATAACGCTTTTATCTATCCAGCTTTATTATATTGTAATCTAATTTGGGATTCATCTAACTTGACATTCTTGAATAAATTGAAATCATATTAAAATTTTTTTAAAATTCATTTATACTCTTCAAAATTTTACTGAATTATTTTCTAGTATTAATATTTACGATATTCTGTCACATTTTAATTTTTATTATAAATCTTGCTAGAAAAATGGATTCTTCAATTTTTACTTTGTGCTCAATAACCTAATACATGACATTTTACTCGCTCTAATCATTTATTGCATATTCCGAAAATTGTTCAAAAATCACTATTTCGCTCAGTCCTGATAAGAACGTTCTTCCTCGACAATTGTTTCTGTTCTAGACTTAATTTCAATAGCTCCAGAAGTATTAAAGCTTCTGTTAAATCGATCTTATTTTGTTAATTGTATTTTACATATACATATAAACTAATAGATCAATCATATTGTTAGATATTTACTTACATATTTTTCTCTTATATTATATATTCTCAAACTTTTTTCATTTTCATTTAGATATATTTTTTTTCCTTTTTTATATTATAATTTTTATAGTCAATCAAGCTAGAGCTGTTAAAATCCTGATAAAGCATCACAACTTCCTTTTTCACCTTCGCTGTAAGACCCCACTTTATGGATTCTTATTTTCTTCTTTCTATATTCTTTTTGATTTCGCAATAAATTAATAAAATTTATAATAAGATAAGTTTTCACTAAGCTTAAACAATATCACTTTCATTATTCATACTGAGTTTCGGAAATGTGCGAAAGTTTTTACAATTCTATTGAAAAAATAAATAAATAAAAATTAAATTAAAAGTAAAACTTCTACTAATTACTAATTAAAAAAGATAGACTTTTTCAATAAACCTTTATTTATCGTTTTGTCTATTTTTTTTGAATAAACTAATTCTTTGCCTCAACCTGGTGAAACTATAGTTTACTCCAATGTATAGGATCATCTGTTATTTAAAAAAGTGAGGATAGAGTTGCTATATCTCCTGGTTTTCTGAGATTGTCCCGATTTCATCTCCGCTTGGGGGATTTAGAAGAATCATTCACTAATCCGATCGTTGCAAAAAAGAGGCTTATTCAAATTTAATTCCAAATATGAATCAGTATATCTTTTTTTAGGATAAAAATTCTTTCTTACTTTCAAAGCATTCTTCATATTAATTATTTTTGTGAAGAATAAAAAAATTCTTCTTGACATTTTAAAAGATGATTTTTGTTCCAGTTTAGTGATTTAAAAATCCGGCAACTCTAAGTGAGCATGAAGTAAATATGTGTAATTTGCATACAACGAAGAACTAAGATATGGAAGAGCATTTTAGAGAATTTAAGAAAGCGAACAAAAATGCAAATCCAGAAAGAAGGCAATTTTGACAACATAATCACTTGCAGAAAGGGATGTTGTGTGAAGACAGAGTGACGATTTTCAAAAAATGAAACCATGTGTGGGTCATCTATTCTAAGAGCTATGTCCTATTTTGCGTATATATATATATGCATTTAAACAGTACTAAGAACCTTCTGTGAGAGACACTTTGTCGCTTGAAAATAAATTTTGAATTATTTGGATATATATATATATACTAGCCGGTCCCGTGGTCGTTTCTCGCTTCGCTCGAAACAGTGTTTCTCGCTGCGCTCGAAACATAGGATTCTGGGTAATGTGTATATTGAGTTGCTAATTAAAATTCGCTTCGCTCGAAACGACCACGGGACCTGCTAGTTTTTTTTTGTTTAGGCTGCGCTCGAAACATAGGATTCTGAGTAGTGTGTATTTTGATTTGCTAATAGTGTTATATGGTATGGTGATGAGTTTTTAGAATAATTGTATCTTTTCTGTGTATTTTTCTATTACACCATATAAAAATACATACAAAAGATATTTCAACCAATCAGAATGCTTCAAGCGACACTCACAATACAGATATATGAACTCATCACACATATAAAAATACACATAGAACATATAATAATTTCAACCAATCAGAATGCTTCAAACACATACACACATATAAACTCATCACACCATATAAAAATACACACAAAACATTTAATAATTTCAACCAATCAGAATGCTTCCAGCGACACACAGACACACACACACACACACGCTAGCTTATTATAATATAGATAAGCATCAAATAGCATGGCATTTAAAAATACCATTTTTTCAATAAAAATTAACATCTATGAACAATTACTTCTATAATGTTAAAATAAATTTTTGTTTTCATCTTAAATTTATAAAAATAATCCATATTTTAAAATTATATTATAAATTCTTAAATAACTGTTTTTAGTTTTTTTCAACAAAAAACAAATTAAGAAAAATATTTTGATAAATTCAAATTTCTAAAAATTTTTTTTATAAATTTAAAATTAAAACAGATTTGTTCAAAAAATAAATTTATATAAAACAATTTTCATCGCTTTATCCAACGGAGGGCCGTACAGGAGATCCACGTTATTTACTGTGTCCTTACTCTTCTGGTGCTTTCCCAAATCCCTCCTACAAAAAATCCCAAAAATCTAGAGATAGTTTTTTTCTGAATTTGTGATTGAGTTAGTTAAAAAGAAGCTATTTCTTTCTATTTGACATCAAAAAGCAGTGAAGGGTTAATTTTGAAGGTAGATTCAGAGTGATATATGAAGGAAATTTTTGAAGGGAGATTTATTTCTATAACCCTAACCTTTGTGTGCTTTAATAACTAACTTTTGAATCAAATTCACTTTGCCAAATCAGGCATAGCACTGTGAAGGTCGTATAAATTCATGCATTCATAAAGTACTGTTTAAAAAGTCCCAAAATTACAAGTGCTAACTTTACCTGAATATATTCAAAGAGATCTTTGAGCGTGACACTGACTTTTTCTCTCTTTACTTGAAGTTCGAGTTCCAATTGGGAAATGACGCACTTCTCTTGGCTAACCATTTTTTCCTAAGTAAACGATATACTCACAGTAAAGTTCAATGTAAATATATTCAAGCACACCATTTTAGATTAGAGTAAAGGTAGGTAACGTGGGGTGTTTTCATCGAGAAGGCAGAAGTGTGCTGCTTGTATCGAAATATGAAGAAAGGAGGTTTGATGCAGGATCGAACCCAAGACTAAGAGTTATCGAAACCCAGTATCTAACTAACTTTATACTCACGCCCTCATTTAGGGTTTTAAGTTGGTAATTTTTACTAACTAAGAAAGTAATATAATACCTAACAAAAACAAACTTAATAACAAATAAAAAGGAGTATCTAAACTTTAGTTCGACATAACTGGGCAAGTGTGGCCCTTTGATCAAAACCACCCATGCTACCCCACGTTCCATCACTATTGAGGTGTAACATTAATTATTTTAGAAGCACTTTAAAAAAAATTTTTTTTTAAATTTTATTTCGTAAATCAAGTATAAAAATTTACTATAAACTTCAAATAAATTCTAAATATATCATTTTCACTTTAAGTTCTTCCTTTTTCTTTTAAAAAGTTAAAATGAAAAAAAAGTTAAATGAAAAAGGACGAATTTATGGTGAAAATGCTATATTTAAAAGACTTTTGAGAAAAATTTGGAAGCATTTTTTTCATAAAATTAATTAAATATTACATAATTATAAAATTAAATTATATACGATTGTATGTAAAAACCGGGCTTCTTTAAAAAATTTTGATCCAGGGGGAATTGCTCCATAAATTTACTCTCAATTGTCCTGTTAATGAACCCAAAATTTTAACAGTATTTTACTTTAAGTTAATTTTGTTTCAGTCTGTGCATGAAAAAATCTTACCAGGTTTTTTGTATTCATAATCAATTCCTTGGAGTTTCTGAAAAACTTTGAGGAATTTAGAAAATTGATTCAAGGAGATAAAATTTGCAATTCAAAACTTCTTTTTGACTTTTATTTGGATTTTATGATGTTGCGTGCACAGAAACAAACTTTTTTGAAAAGGAATAATTCTGCATAAGATTACTACGTATAAATTTTTTTGATGTCCATATATTTTTGTTTCATCTTCACTTTTTATGTTTTCTGTATATCTTCAATCTATCTTATCTTTCAATTGAGTAAATTGCTCTCATATTTTAAAGCGCATATCTTTTTGTTCTTCTCTGCAGTTATCGTGATGTTCACAAGCTTTTTGTAATGCTCAATTATGCTTTCTTCCATCCTCATTTTGAAAAAAAAAGAAATTTAGCATGAATATGCAATTAAATTGCACCATCGACTCTTTAACTTCAGAGGTCGTTGGGAAGACACAAAAAGCATACCTATAGCTATGTATAAATTGAATGAATATACAGTAGATTTACAAAAAAACAAATAAAAACATAATAAAACATGGTTGCCTGTAGTAATGTAATATAATCGTTTGTTACACTGTGCATTCTTACTTTGCGTACTCGATATACCTGTATTACTGAGTTTTGGTCTTTTTAAGGACCGATGCTTAACTACCCCGAGAGGAACTTCTGATAGGTTCGTAACTCTTGAAATATTCCGGTTTTAATAGAAACTAAATAACGGAATCCCAGGGGATATAGGAAGAATTTCGACTTTTTCTTCACCTATTTTATAACGGTAAAGAAGGAGGTATTAAAAAATCGACCACTAAATATCACAACTATATCTTTTTTTGTATATCTGATAAGCAGAGCTAGGAAGGGTCGGGGTATATCTGACTGAAAAAACTAAAAAACTTAATAAATTCTACACCAACTCTTCGCATCCGAAATTCGATGAAAGAAGATACACACTATGTGATAACAAAAATAAATATTTTTTCTTTATTTAAAATAGTAAAAAACCGATCAGACGCCAATCGCTTAAAATCTCCGAATCGGACACCCCAACTCTGGTGACAATTTTGGGAGTCAGAACAGGTAAGGCTGGAGAATTTTGCGGAATTTGAACTCTTAAAATTGAAATAACAATGAATATACTGTTTGAGTAGTGAAGCAGTGTAACAATAATAATAAAACATTTTTGTGCAAAGTATTAAATTCAAATAGTAGCTAAAACTTGGAAAGCACTCATTCAATGAAAACATCGAATACCTTTTAAAAAGTCTAACTTCAAATAATCAAGTAGTTATAATGTGTATTTTAAAAAGCCCCCCCCCCCTCCTCCCAAAATAATTTGTTGAATACACCATTGGATATACGTGTATATTTATTATATTTTTTGAAGAAAAAATACCATTCAATTTTCTAGTTGCAAATAGTATATAAACACATATGAGGGTGAAATGAACTATTGTAGAAATTTTTTCCATCAGATGTAGAGCTTATGGATAAGTTTTCACGTGTTTTTGTATTATTTTGATAATAATAATTGAACAAAATGGATTATTATTCACTTAAAATTGAGTTTAGACAATTAAAATTGATTTAAAGAAATAAATTCAGAAAATTTCCAAAAATATATAAAATTCAGATATTAATCCCATAATCTAATGCAAAAAATGCTTGTAGTGTTTAGATACAGTATTTGGAACAAATAAGCAATTATTTTTTCTTCATTTTTGGAACATTTAACAGAGTATGCCTGTATATCTACTTAAATCAAGTGGGCTACCAAAAAGTGCAGGAGGGCATTCTGGCCTTTGTTATTAGAACTTTGGCAGTGCGTCCAAATTAACATCTGCCCAGGCCGGGCTTGTGCTACGCATGCCATTGCAATAATATACACGTGGTTTACAAATCAATAGATTTTAGTTGTCATTAAAAATTATAAAAAAATTTATTAGTAATTAGAAAGAAAATGGATTAGATATATCAAAAATCATAACTATGTCATTAAAAATATATTATTCATATAAAAAATTGTGTAAATATGTGAACAATGCGAACTTGGCAAAGTAATAAACACATGTGTCTTTTTACACATGAGTATTTCTGTTGTAAAAGTAAAAAAGAAATAACAAAAAGTTAGCACACACCGAGTAAATTTGGTTGGTAGGAAGGAAGAAAGAAATGCATACTTAAATAATAATAATAATAATAATACCTTTTGCATCAAATGTTCGCGATGTATGAATGAATAAACGTATACAAGTGTATGCCATATGAAAGTAATACTATAAAGATTTCAACAAGATCCGCATACGCAAGCGAAGGTAGAGAGATGGCAGTGCTAAGCAGGTCTTTGTGAATGCGGTGAATATTGAGGCAGCACCAGGATGAAGCGAAGCGATGTTAGTTTGATGGATAGAGCGAGTGGGTGTGTGTAAGAGATGTGTTTGAGCATTCAGACATTAGACTTTTTTCTGTAGTTGATGAGGTATTTGCAGCAATGCGACATGAGAAGGGATGTGGGCGATTCTTCCTGCTCCTCGCCGGCGTTAGATGGAACATCTTTGATGAAAATGTCCAAGCCGTATTGGCCTTCACTGGGGAGTGAGATGTAAAAGTTGATCACACTTTTACGCTCTGTCCATCTAAAGAAGAAAAGCATTCCGTTAAAAGTAAAATTACTACGAAGTCAAATTGACCACAAAGTTTTATTTGATCAAGTCAGATGCCAAGAACTCAGATTAAGATATCTTAACACTAGAATTACTAAGGGATTATACATAAATGACGCCCCCAAAATTTTAAAATTTTTGACCCCCTTTCTCTCCCTCTTCTGTCGTCATTTTTACCCACCCCTCCTTTTAATGCAGAGCATTTAGAATTCGATAGGGGGTGTCATATATGTATGCTCCTTAAGCGGTTAAATTGACCAAGTTTTATTTGATCAAGTCAGATTCCAAGACCAAGGTAGATTCAGATCTCTTACTAGAATAAACTTGGTAACATTTTTCACATCTTTAATGAATATTACTATTTGGGTACTCAACATTTTAACAAAAAAGAAAAAAATTAAAATATCTCCCTATACTGTGATGTAAAAATAGGATTATAAAATTTTTTGTGTGATATAATACTTAAATTACATATAAATATATGTTTAAAATGTTGAAGGATCAATTTGAAAGTTCGATATATGTAGGCAAATTCCCGTCTTCCAATATTAAGTTTTGTTTATAGGTATTCAAGGAAACCGCTAATTTTTGAAAGAAATTTTGGAATCCAGGATTTCAAAATTTTTGAGAGAATTCCTAATATGTTTTTAATAAACGGAATCAGAATAAAGTATTGCATTAAGATGATTAAATCTATATAAAATATAGGTTAGGTTGTAAATAACGTGGTTCAAATATTCAATCAGTGAAAATTATTTTTAAAAAATTGAAAATAGAATAATCAAAATGATATTTCACATATATTATTTTTGAAAAGATATAAAAAAACGGATATTACAGTGGTTCTATAATCAAGAATACTAAAAGAAGATACACAAACATTTATCAATATTAAATTATTATTAATTATTTATAGTTTAAAATTAATGAGAGATTTGTTCCTGTTTAGTTTCAATTATTTTAAGTGCTTCTCATGTTGCGCATCTACACGATTTCTCGACTTGTATTCTGTCTGAAGGGTGAAAAACCCCGGTTTCACAAAAATATGTTGTTGGAAGAGGAACTAAAACAGTGAGTGTTTTTTGAAATAGTTGAAATGAAATCCGTTTTTAACAAAGTTTATTGAGCAGTCTCGCACCCTTTAGGGGTGCTTGCACCCCAGGTCATGAACCCCCGGGGTGGGTTTGCAGTTATAGGATAGGAGAAGCTGGGCGCAGATGATAAAAGTGGCATATGGAATAAATTTGTGTCGAAATTTGTGGAAAACTTACTTAGCAACAACGCACTCGGATAAGATGTGCTCACTGGTATCGTTTTTGTGAAGTCTGGTCATGAAGTCGGAAAGGAAGTACATCAACTTGAAGGAGACTTCGATCTGAGATTGAGTTGTGTTGATGACGGCGTCTTCGTGAGTCAACGGAACCAAGCCAAACAACTTATACGCCTAAGAATCACATATAAGAGAGTTGGAAAAAGTAGCAGTGTCGAAATAAAGATTCAAAAATACTTCACAACTTAAGATTACTTATTTGACAATGATTATTATTAATTTAGTTTTTCTTTTTAGATGAAATATTCAAGGTATAAATATAAAAAAATGTTTCCCATATTCCACTCAAACACTGATTGACTATTCAAAATTTGTTCCTCAATTTCCATAATAATTGACAAGTGTTCAACCAATTTTTAAATAGCTCTTGATGTGTAAAATCTTAAAAATCTATTGTCGCGGTTAGGATTATCATAGAATTAGCATTGGTGCTAGGGTTGAGATTAAGTTGAGTGTTGGCGAACTCGTGTACATGCATACATTTACATAAACAATTTTTGACACAAACTTTCCTATTTATTTGTATTAATACACGCCTGGCAAAAAATTGGTTAATTTTCTAGACATACATATGAAACGCACATATTGACATTAGACACCCATACACTCAAATACTTAAGTTTGAAAGACAGTGGTATAGCCTCATATTCACATTGCCTTTTCTTCATCAATCATTATAAAATTAATGAACTAGAAACATAAGGTAGATACTGAGAAGCAGGATTTCAGGATACCGAGAATATTTCTCTGGTTTCTTTAACCCATTTACGACCAATGTTCCTATTTTAGAACATAAGTAATTTCATCTTCGTCTGCTTTTTTCAATGACTTTGAATATAAATCGTCTGCTTTTTTTGGATATCGTCTGCTTTGCTTGGTCTTAAATGGGTTAAAGTGCACCCACCCTTATTACATCGTTTACAACCGACGACACTAACCTCATTTGTTTCTCCGCGATGTGTTTGAAAAAGCCCATTGTCGGTGAAAATTCATTTCGTTTTAAAACTTTGTGCGAAATAAATTGTTTACTCTTTCTCTATATAATAAAGAGTAATTTGTGTAATGCAAGAATAAATATATTTGGCGGAATCCTTTAGCCAATGTTACGGCACCCATATGTGCCGCGAAACACTGGCAGAACACATCTAGGGACTATGATAGGCATAACCGAAGTAAAAATTAAATTTAGATATCCATGCCATTTAAAAAACGGTTGGCTTGTTATAAGGCTAGGTAGTATAATACTTAGTTCTTTAGTAAGACTAGTTAGTGCTGGTTAAAAAGTTAATTAGTTAATTTATAAGTGAATATAATTTCGGACGTTTTGGATATAGTGTGTTCATAGGGCAAAATATAATTTTGGACCTATGCATACATTGGAACTTGTCTAAGTGGACCTTTGCTTATAATAATAGTTGAGTAGCCCTGTTATATTTTTACCTTTGTCAATTACTGGAGTAGGAAGCCAAGAGATAACGCGGATATAAATGGCAGCGCTGGACTAAGCCTCTTAGAGGCCCTAGGCACTTTAGACTTTGGTGCCCCATATTATGCAATCAACATATAAAAATAATGAAGCATACAAAATTTTATTCATCAAAAATAAACATTAAAAAAGAAGACAATGTTTTTTTTTGCTTACTTTTACTTACATTTGAAAGAATTCCTTCTGATTGCTTTAACTGCAGAGACTTTGATCAGATCCTCAAAATTGATTTTACGTAACACTTCTGCCTCTATACTCAGAAAATTTTATTTCCAATATCATTTTTAGCAATTTTTCACTTTCTAGTTGAGGCTGGAAAAAAGGTATAGAGTAATTATTCTATAGAAAAGAAATCAACTGTTTCTTGACAGAAGTCCAACTTCGATGTACCATAGATTTAGTGGATGAGCTTCACAAGGTTTTGTAGGCTTCACAGGCAAATTTTTGATTATAAAATGTTTTCCTTTTATAAACCCCCATCCAGTAGCGAACCTACTTAAATCTATTGATCAATAAGCGGGGAAACTTTTTTTTTTGTAAATTTTTAAATTTATTTTAAAAGAATTTGTCTCTATAACTCAACCCTTAAACAAGTAAAGTGATATGGAAGGTCCACACACAAGCCAAGCAATTCTTTTAAAGATATAAAATTAAAAATTATTAGTGGAATGAAGGCCTTTTTCACCCCCTTAAAATCAAGGAGTTGCCCTCCACACCTCTCTCAATGTGCGCCCCTGGCTCATAAATGTTATCATCGCTGTCATAAGAGGGATGTGTTAACGTACAACTTGCACACAAGTATTGCAACACCATATTTCCCATTTCGTGAACAGTATGGCTTTTTAATTCCACAAAAGTTGAGCTGCATTCAGTAGGCATTGACTCAACTGACAGATTAAAATAACTAGAAGGTTTTACTTCGTCAACAATAAACACATGGACCCGTTGTGCTACGAGTTGATCACACGTGGTTTTGGACATGTAAGAAAGATTTCTATTTCCAATACTTCTTTATTCCAAAATGGATCAAACTGGCTTATGAGTTCAAGCAGCACTAAAAATTCCCATTTTCCAATGATCCAAATCTGTATGTTCCTCGAAAAGTCAAGCCAAGTTCTGCTAACGTAGAAATTGCAGCAATGACATGTCTCAAGGCTTTCCCAGTAATCACAGCCTTCCTGAATTCCTTTCTGCATTTGTTGTTTCAAGCATGTTCCTTTTTTCGGAGTTAAGTATGTCAGCATAGAGTCTAGGTGAGTAGTGCTTTTTTCATGATTATCGATTAGAATAGCATTTTGCCAAGCACTGAAACCTTCTTTTCTAACAGTTAGAATTTTTCCGATATACTTTTGATAAATGTCAATTAGGCACAGCTAATTGATTTGCATCAAGAAAGAAACTTTGAAATTACTAAAGATAAAAAGATTAAACTCAATGGCGTAGCCAGAGCGAAGTACATGAGGGGGGGGGGGGGGCACAAATATAGGCGTATATTGAAAAATCTGAATCACCCTTATTAAGTTTTTAACCCTATCAGTGACGAGGGGGCTATTTTAGCCCCCCCCTTCAACTAAAATGTCTCTTGTACCAAATTGACTACATCGTTTGCTACCATACTTCGTGACATTTCCTAAAATGAATAGTTGCATCTTTTAATAGCATTTTCATGGCAGTTGAATAACCTTTTCATGTCAAAATCTGTCAATCAAAATCAAAATTTAAACTTTTTCAGCAAAATTCTCACAGTATCGTTAGTTAAGCGTATAACCTTGGTTTTATATTATATACTCGTTTGAAAATTTATAAATATATACAGTTTTGAACACATAAAACTTTATAGTTTAAATTTTTTCAAAATCATGGTTACTTTTTGTTAAATGTCAATCAAAATTTTGATTGATGAGAAATATATCTAATAAAATATACCTTCAAATTTTACATGAAATATTTTTTTTATATCAAATCGGGCATACTGATTTCATTTTTGGACGCCGTTAGCATAAAGTTGCCGACCCCTGAACTATACTATAGGTTAAGTAGGGTAAAAAAGCGATTTGTACAATAGTAAGTTTGTGGTCGTGGTAAAATAAGCCGACAGAAATCAAGCTAAACACGATAAAAAGGTTAGCAACATGAAATTTGACATAAAAACATTAACATCGAGTTTCTTATTCAGAAAAGCATCATCTTAAGCTATAAAGTTACGTAAAAGATCTCATTTTGATACAAATTTATTTTCAACATTCACACTAAGTACTGTGCACCTAAATAATTAAAATGAAGAAGGCGTATATTGTTCTTTCTTAAAATAAAGTATGATATAATTCTGATATTCATAAAAACTGATTATAATTTTTATTTTCAAAAGTATGACAAAGAAGATAGAAGTTAGTGTACGCAATAAGCACATAGATAGATATTTAAAAAATAGGAAAACAGGACAAATAAGAAATACACAGTTCCGTGAGTAATAAATATATTTGGCAGAATCCTTTAGCCCAGTGGTTCCCAACCTTTTTTATCCCGTTCCCCCTTTTTCAGTCACTTTTTTTACCTGTGGACCCCTACAACTGAATAGTTTGAGCCAACAAATTTAATCAAAGATTTTTATGCAAAAAATGTTTGTAGTCATCTTATTAAATCGTATGCTTATTCATATGAAATCAGAGAAATCGTAAAGCCTGACATAAAATGTGAATAAAATTTTTTTCCAATTAAAATATAAATTTTTCAAAAATATTGTAACTAATAAAAAGCATACATAAAGATTCAAAATACGAAATATTTATTTAAAAAAGCTCTGAATATATATATATTTATATTGATTTGGAAAATAGAAGTATATTAAATGAGATTAAGCATAAGTAGTTTCATATATATTCATAGAAATTCAATTTTGATATCAGTAGCTATTAAAATCGCTTTTTGGCACGTTTTGATGTATTTTTTAGACAAAATAAACATCAGAATTGAAATTAATATACTTGAAAATGGGTATATAACCATAAAATTATTTTATTGTTTACAAAAAAATCAATTTTGAAATGAGTAAGTATATTTTAAATCACCTTTTTTCATAAATTTAATTCATTTTCATCAAAAAATATGGTCACCATTCAATTCACAATACCAGAATTGGGTATATTAGTTTGAAATTTATTGCAAAAATCATGTAAAATTTCACACTCAAGTGTAGTAGTAATATCACTTTTACGGTTAGTTCTATATAGATAGATAGCTTCATGGCAAGCTATATGTTTTGTGTGCATTTTTATATCGTGTGATGAAGTTAATTTTGTGTGTATTTTTTATATGGTGTGATGATGAGTTATTTCTTTTTAGCATTAACAAAGTTATCTTGTATCTTTTCTATGTATTTTTTATATAGTGTGATGATGTCTCATCTTATTGGTCAAATTGCTTCCAGCGACTTTTTGATTCGTTTAAAAGTGCTGTTATATGCATCGATTCTATTGGTTAATTAATAAGTAGGACATTGACTATTCTACATATTTTTTTAATTTATCATTATATCAAATTACACTTTGTAAATTACCCATTTAAAAATACAAAATTAAAACAAGATGGAAAACTTAAGTTACTTATATTCTCCATGTGTATACTATATTTCTAGTTTAATTTTAAATATTTTTACGACTAGAAATTATGAGAGTAGATTTAATGATTGTATAGAAGATATTAAAGATAGGAATATATATACGAGTGATGTTAATATAATAATAGAAGAAAATATAAAATCAATAATTTTAGATAAAAACAATGACAAAATGATTAATGATGATAATGCTGACAACAATGACGAAGAATATTATGATGTAAAGGAAATTGGAGTATCCTCACAAGAAGATATATTTTATGATGCTAGAGATAATGAAACTTATTTTGTTACTCAAGATAATTTTGCTGATGGTCAAGGTGAAGAAAATGATAATGAACAAAACAATGAAGATGATTATGATAGATTTAAGGATAAAGATTATAAAAATCGTGACAATTGTTTAACAAGAGGTATCAAGAAGTTTGGAAAATATATCCATAATAAATTTGAGAAATTGAATAAGAAAATTAAATTAAATGAAAATAATAAAAGTAAAGAAACGATGACAGAAGAACAAAAATTCGGAAAAAAGAAATCACAATATGAAGCTAAAATATTGAAAGAAGCAATTAAAGAAGAAAATGAAAAGTTAAAAAATGATAGAAAATTAGAGAAAAAGAAAATGGAAGATGAAGAAAAAGAGAGACAAAATGGACTAAGGAGGGTTAAAAGAGCACAAGAGTTGGCTAAAAATCTAATGAAGCATGAGAAGGATTTGCTTAAAAGAAAGAAAAATTAGAAAGAGACAAAATAAAAAAACAAAATAAAATAGATGAAAAAATAAGAACACAAATTGAAGACAAAGAAAAAAAGAAAATAAAAAGGTCAAAAATTAGAGAAAAAGAAAATGGAAGATGAAGAAAAAGAGAGACAAAATGGACTAAGGAGGGTTAAAAGAGCACAAGAGTTGGCTAAAAATCTAATGAAGCATGAGAAGGATTTGCTTAAAAAGAAAGAAAAATTAGAAAGAGACAAAATAAAAAAACAAAATAAAATAGATGAAAAAATAAGAACACAAATTGAAGACAAAGAAAAAAATGAAAATAAAAAGTTTCAAAAATTAGAGAAAAAGAGAATCGAAGATGAAGAAAAAGAGAGACAAAATGGACTAAGGAGGGTTAAAAGAGCACAAGAGTTGGCTAAAAATCTAATGAAGCATGAGAAGGATTTGCTTAAAAAGAAAGAAAAATTAGAAAGAGACAAAATAAAAAAACAAAATAAAATAGATGAAAAAATAAGAACACAAATTGAAGACAAAGAAAAAAATCAAAATAAAAAGGTAAAAAAGAACCAAAATTTGGGGAAAAAACAGTACAAAATTAAAGTGATAAAAATAAATAAACCTAATGAAGTTGATGAAATAACTGTAAAATATTTGAGTGATCTACGATTCGTCTTCAACTGTTCTCATAAGAGAGTATCGACAAGGAAGGATTGAAGATGAAAGAACATCTGTGACGACGCCTTTATCATAGCCGCAGGGATTTATCGTGTAAGTTTATGCTAAGGTTATCGTGGATATATATTTATCTGCTCACAGATGTTCTTTCCTAAACCTCCATTGACGATGCTCACGTTTGAAGACAGAAGAAGGGGATCGTAGTTGAACGAAATATTTCTTGTTAGTTTTTCGCTAAGAAAATACAGACGGGTCGGAAATTTAGGTTTTATATTTTCAATTTCAAGTGATGGATATGGCGAAGTCGGTACTTTTCGTATTTGAAGATGAAAACAAAATAATACACCGGAAGTGAGTATTTAGATAACACGACTTTTCAAAAGCAAATTTATTATTTACTTCACATTTTCGACCTTACGGTCTTTGTCAAGAAGCTTAAATAGAAAAAGCAAAACAAAATATATTGTGTATATGTGTATAATGTGATTGAAGGTTAAAGAAATGCGATAAAAGAAAATGTCATATGTGATTGGCAAAAGGGAAAATAAATAAAAGGGGAAGGGTAATAAAGTAAAGAGAATGGGAGAATATGCCTTTGTTCTGTGTTTTGTGTGGTGAGAAATGTTTCAATATTGTAAGGGATCACACATGGAAACAATTCTCACCACTCAACGCACAGAACAAAGGTCCAAAATTTGAAGTAAATAATAAATTTGATTTGAAAAGTCGTGTTTTTTAAATACTCACATTGTGTGTATTATTTTGTTTTCAATTTCAAGTATAGTTAAAGCAATTCAAGACTAAGGGGAGGGACGGCGAGAAAGCAGGCGACACAGAGTGTGAGTTCTGGCTCACATGACACCCCCGCCTTTGAGCGGATAATACCTTTTTGGGGGGACCTGTAATCCAGAGCCAGTATACACAAATGACTTTTAACAGACACAGATATAATAAGATAAATTTCAGCTAAATCTGAATAAAAACTATTTGGTATTGCATAGGATTCAGTGGGTGGTCAACTCCTTGGCATGGACCACTAGCCTGATTTTGAAAGTACTGTGCACTACCTTATATCTTTTGATGATAATAATAGTATATTAATATATTTTAGACTCTCATTCAGATTTTTTGAGTATCAAAATATTTAAAAAAAGAAATTTTATTTTTTCAGAATATTGAGTGGCCTTCTTTAAACGAAGCTGGGAGTAAAAAATGGATTTAAATGTTTTAAGCCATTCGAGTTTCTGTCGCAGTGCGATTTTTTAAGTTCGTGCAGTTGACCTACAATCCTAATTAGTACACTGGTAAAAATAAATAGTAATTTAACTATTTCATCAGTAAATAAAAGTAGTAAAATTTGATTTTACAATTTTTATCGTTAGCTTTTTTACTATTAAAATAATTTATTAAAAATTTGCTTTTAACCATCTGCGTTGTTAAGTAGGAGAAGTCTATATCATTCATATAGATATTAAAATTCAGCGTTCTGGAATTTATTTGCGTCAGAGAGCATAGAGTGCAGTCACTGAGAGAAAATCGTGAGGAAATAGCAAAGACAAGACAGTTGAAGACACAAATGTGCAGAGACGTGACAAGTTCGGAAGAAGGAAAATTGTTAGTTGTGTATTGTTGATTTTTTCATTTGTTAAGTCTTCAATCGTGTAAATCCTAGTCTTGTTATATTTTAGCTACAAAATTCAATATTTTTATCATTTCCACATTTTCTAAAATAGTATAAATAATAGAAAGAGTTAATAAGAATCATATGGTGTACTATTCTTTTCTGAGATGGTTGTTTTATTTTCTTTATCTCATGTAATAAAAATTTTGGACCTATGCATACATTGGAACTTGTCTAAGTGGACCTTTGCTTATAATAATAGTTGAGTAGCCCTGTTATATTTTTACCTTTGTCAATTACTGGAGTAGGAAGCCAAGAGATAACGCGGATATAAATGGCAGCGCTGGACTAAGCCTCTTAGAGGCCCTAGGCACTTTAGACTTTGGTGCCCCATATTATGTAATCAACATATAAAAATAATGAAGCATACAAAATTTTATTCATCAAAAATAAACATTAAAAAAGAAGACAATGTTTTTTTTGCTTACTTTTACTTACATTTGAAAGAATTCCTTCTGATTGCTTTAACTGCTGAGACTTTGATCAGATCCTCAAAATTGATTTTACGTAACACTTCTGCCTCTATACTCAGAAAATTTTATTTCCAATATCATTTTTAGCAATTTTTCACTTTCTATTTGTAGGCTTCACAGGCAAATTTTTGATTATAAAATGTTTTCCTTTTATAACGCCCATCCAGGAGCGAACCTACTTAAATCTATTGATCAATAAGCGGGGAAACTTTTTTTTTTGTAAATTTTTAAATTTATTTTAAAAGAATTTGTCTCTGAAACCCAACCCTTAAACAAGTAAAGTGATATGGAAGGTCCACTCACAAGCCAAGCAATTCTTTTAAAGATATAAAATTAAAAATTATTAGTGGAATGAAGGCCTTTTTCACCCCCTTAAAATCAAGGAGTTGCCCTCCACACCCCTCTCAATGTGCGCCCCTGGCTCATAAATGTTATCATCGCTGTCATAAGAGTGGATGTGTTAACGTACAACTTGCACACAAGTATTGCAACACCATATTTCCCATTTCGTGAACAGTA